>JANSJX010000606.1:0-21082 GCA_026168455.1 Theocolax elegans | reverse complement strand
CTTAATTGTTTCATTTTCCCTAGCAAAATAATTTTTTTTATCCTTGTTAGGATAAGATTAATTGATCTTGCTGGTTAAGGAATCTTTGGGATTTTAACCAGCAGATTAATTGCTTTGGAAAGTGTTGGAGTTTTACAATTAATTGTAAATACACCGACATATTTGAGATAATTTTGAGTTTTTTTTGTGTACGTGATAACAATCATAATTGCTTGTGCTTGAAGAAGCAAAGTAATTCAATAACGTCTTGGTGCGTGTGACGAGGTTTTTACTCTTCGTCCACTATGGTTGAGGAGACCAAAGCTAGAGTGCTGTGGTCGAAACGCCAATTTTTAAATTTTAAAGGTTTACCTCTGGGACTTCCACCAACCATAGTGGACGAAGAGTAAAAACCTCGCTTAATAAAGCATATTGGTTCGCAAAGCCCGATAAATTTTATATTGTAAATAACCTGTAGCGACGTTAAAATTTTCGTTTTCTTAAAACTCGCGACTTCGGGTGAAAATACGTCGCGCTCTGGTTGGTGGGAGTTCTTACCACCAGGAGGTCACGACTGTTCTCTCTACCGCTAGAGAAACAGTTGATAACAAGGCATATATATAGCCGCATTTCTTTCATATGTCGTCGCTTTCCATCTGCGACGGGCGTCTAAGGAAGGCCTCTAGCTCCTTACTGAGGAGACCAAAGCTAGAGTGCTGTGGTCGAAACGCCAATTTTTAAATTTTAAAGGTTTACTCTGGGACTTCCACCAACCATAGTGGACGAAGAGTAAAAACCTCGCTTAATAAAGCATATTAACCTGTAGCGAACGTTAAATTTTCGTTTTTCTTAATATTTATCCAATAATTAGTAACTTTTTTTAACATCTTCTAGTAGTCAATTATTTATCCAATAATCCAATAGGCCAATAATCGTCCAATACCTCGTCGGATCCATGAAATATCTAGACATTTTAAACATAATCCTGTAAACTAATAATAAAACGATATGTTTTGTGTGATTTTATCTGTTTACTCCTGAAATATAATATCGTTGATTATTTTTCTTTAAATGTATATACGTATATAAATTCGAGTTATTTGAAAATATTCATATTCGCAATGTAATGCTCCCATTTTGTTTTATTTGTATATATTTGTATTACAAGTGTAATACGAACGTTAATAAACATAGGTTAAATATTTATACATCGAAAAATTCGATACGTTTGTTAAAATGTATCAATAAACGAAAAAAAAATTTAAAATATAAAATGCATTATATATATTTTTAAGTCAATATTAATTATTATTAGTTTATAATTTTTCTGTTAATCACGAGTGAACGTATAAAAATATATCGTTAATAAATTTTTTTTTCAGCTCTGTCGTTGATCGTGATGCATTGCAATTATTTCGAGCTGCGTGATGCCAAATTGGTTGGAAGTTTATATATTCACGTGATATCGGATTCACTACTACTTATTTATATTCGTAAACTGCAGTATATACATCAGAAGTTTAATTTTTTAAATTGATATCTTAATTCGCGTTCATTATCTCGTAATGTATAGTACAAAAATTACACCGAAAAGAAACATAGTAACCGTAAGAATTGATCACGATACTGTCACGGGCGTCTCCGCGCGACTTAGGTGTATGAGAAGGATAGAGTGAGCCATAAAGTGTCTCGACTAATGTAAGCGTTGCATTGAAGCGCGGACGTTAGCGCGATGGTCAGAGTACGAGATTCGTAATCCAAGGTCCGTGGTGTTCGAATCCCGTCGTCCGCCTTTTTTTCGCTCCTCGCCTTTTTTAATCCGTAACAATACGTATAGGGGTTGTCGAACCTAATTTGCAGGGATCTTCCTTTTCGACTATAAAATGATGTTCAAAGTATGAAATTAAGAGTCCGTAAAGATTCATAAATAATATCTAAAACATCTGTAAGGAAATGTCAGAGTTATTTTTAAATATTAATGATATATTTTAAATTAAAACTTTATTTTTATATGTAAATGCTTCATTTTGAAAAATTCATATAGAATCTTTAAATCCTGTAGAACACACTGTAACAGTTAATTTTTAATTTTTTAATATATTAAGTTAAAAACACATGGTTAGTCAAAACAAATGTGTCTTATTGTCGATAACTTAAAAATTATCAACCTAAACATCTGTAAAATTTAATATGAAATTATTTAAAGCGCGTAGGTAAATAAGATGATTAATTTTGAGTTCAATGTTTTTCCTAAGATCATGTTGAACCCATATTACAGAAGTCCACTTATATCATTGCAGAAATTATATACAAGTTATTAATTTAAAACTGTAACAATTTCATTTTAAATAAAAGTACAGGTTCAAAATATGTTAGAAGCCGCTAGGGTAGCGTTTAAAAAAAATCATTTTTAATTTAATACGTAGTCAATAAAATTAAGTCGGTAAGTTATGGAACTAAAACACAAAAAAAATGTTAGATCCTTTTAGATACATTATTAAAAGTGAATATAAAAATCCAATGGAAACAATATTTTACAAATAATATCCTTTAATTATAAATAATGAGAAAAATAAATATTTTGAAAGTTCAACATCGAATACAAAATTACAGGGATCTACTTTTATCATTCTCAAAATTGTATTTAAATTATATTTATTTATGAATCGTAATAAAAATTTTTATTTTTATTTTTCCGATACATTCAATAAACATACACCATATTTTATTGTAAAATTTTCAAAATACTTACATAAAACCTAACCTTAAATTGAATTTATAACAAAAATTACTGAAAGTTCTGAAAAGAAAATGTTTACGAAACCTATCCCAGGTATAGTCTACAATTTATACACTAAAAATACATATCCTAACAATGAATAAATAATTAATCAAATAATGTAAAACTCGATATAAATATTACTAAAAAATTTTTTAACCTTTTTTTCCCCCCCAATGAAATAAATTTACCATCCCTTCACTTTTATATTACAAACTATTTCAATAATTTTCCACACCAAATTTCTCCTTCGTCTCTTTTTTTTTCTTCAAAAAAAAAAAAAAAAGAAAATTTAAATACTTTTGATATACAAAGAGAAATCCTGAGTTCGATGAGCTATTTCTTCGGTATGCTTTGCTGATGCTACGTAAAATTGCGTCGAGACGAGCTATACCTAGGTGTATATACGTATATACATCTGCATAAACTTCGAAAAGCGCCTCCTAAGGAAAATCTTGATAACTGAAAATGATAGCGTTTTCGCACACAGATCTATGAACGATGTACCGGTAACTTATACACCTTTATATAAGGATAAAAGTTTTATTCATTCTTGTCTACATATACGTATAGATATCTTTACTTGACATTTCATAAATTTAGGATTAAAAGATCGGGTAAAGTTAAGGTTTTGATTTTATGATGATGATACTTTTAACATAAATTATTGAATATTTACGTTTAATTATAATCCTAAATAAGGTTTCCCGAATTTGATAATCAGGTCCGGATCGGGTAAAGTTAAGGTTTTGATTTTATGATGATACTTTCAACATTATAAATTATTTATATTTATAAGATCGAAGACTAACGAATATTTACGAAGATTTTAATAATTTTTTATTTTTTAAAACTTGTAGATTATTTTAATCCAAGTCCTGATCAAATATCTACACATACAGAGACATCTTTACTTAAGACTTCGATGAAATAGTTGTTAAAACGTAAGAATAAGGAAAATGTATAATTTTACTCGAGGAAAAGTGAGCACATTTATTAAGAGAATTTAATTTAATTTAAATGCCTTTCATAATTAACTTTTGTTTATATTTCTTGATTGAAGGAACAACACTGGGTTGTAATTTAGAAGATATAAATTATTATTAATAATTTAATTACTACGTTATAATTTAAAATGTTTAGCATTTTTTAAAATTAAGTGCATTATTATTCATTTTAATCAATAATTTTTAAGTTGACTTATTTGTAAACATAATTATTTTAATGGATTATGAGACTGCGCACCATGACTTTTTAGCAAAATATTTCATCGAATAGGTTGAAATTCTGATAGACTATGAGTATTTATTGATCATTTCATCGATAGGCTCAAATATTAAAAGGAGCAATTAAAATAAAATTAAATATATTTATAAACTTTCAATTCATTCAAATATAATAGAATTAGAAAAAGAGACTTGTGTAAAATTATTTATTTAAAAAAATTGTTAATTGTTTTTTTTATACTTTAGTTTTAAAGTTTATAACAATTTTTCAAACTTTTTCCTTTTTTTGAAATATTTTTAAATTATGTTTAATCCAAGTCTATTAAGTAGTGAATTATGTAGTGAAAAATTTTGGTACTGAGTGACATAATTTAATGACAAAATAGTGTTCATAACAATTTAACAAATAATTTCGAATAAATTGTTGATTACTACTATAATTTGGTTATTCTATACAAGCCTATATTTAAATTCTGTTGTTCGATAAAATATTTGCCAAAAATCATGGTGCACGCAGTATCACAATTAATCAAGAAAATTAAGTCTAAATCGATAAATTAAAAAATAAAATAAAAATTAACAATAAATAAAATATATTTAAAAAAATTGTTAAACATTTTAATCTACTTCATAATAAATTATTAATTAATAAGTGCTTGTAGTACCCTTAACTACGAATATATGGATAGATTTGTCGGATAAAAAATTTATTATAATTTCTATGCGTTTAAATTTATCATATGCTCATAATATATACTTGTAGAATTGATGAAGTTACTTAGCTACACAATGTCAATTTGGTTATGTATCGCGATGCATTAACTGCCCTTTTTCTTTTTCTCGGTATACATGATTTTTCACTTGCGGCCACCTCTTGCGTAACAATTTTCATTGCATCGAGGAGAAAAAAATTGTATATACGGTGTGAACAATGGTTGTCAATCAATTTTATGCAGAAATATTATTTAGTTTCTTATGAGGAAAAAAGTGATTGTCAAATTACAGGATTTTACATTTATCGATCCGAAAATTATTTAAGTTAAAGATGAGATGTGGTATAAGATTGTTCTCTTAAAAGTACACTTTTAAATTTTCTATTTTTATTTTAATAATGTAAAACACAATATTTCTTTATTACAAAATATTATTTTCATAAAGTTATATAATTACATACATTTGAATACTTAATCAAATTAATGTTAAAAAAATTGTACTATTTAGTAAACGATACACGTGAATTCCGATTTAGTTTCGAGCGCTTACTAAAATTTTTATCAATAATCATCGGAAGAATTTTAGATTTTATTTCTTTTATTCATGCATTTCAAACACAATTTTTGTGAAAATTTGTATACAGGGTAACCGATTAAGAATTTAATAGTAAATTTAAAAATTTTAAATTGTTAAACCCATACTGATGGACATAAATTTTAAACAGTTATTTTCTACTCATTTACTTTGTAAAACTTTTAAAAACTAACCTCAAAATTAGAAAGTTAACGCAGGTAATGTACAAACTAACTTCAAGTAAAAACCAAAAAGTAACCTTAAAATAGAAACTTTACTTATTAATAAAAAATTACTTATTGACTTATTTATTTACTCCAGACTTCACACTATTTTACAATAAAGTATCTTGTAAAGGTGCGAATAGCCAGATAACTTAACACTATACTAAATTAAACTTATTTTTTTTATTTAAATATTTTATGTTCCTAAATGTTTTATTGCTTAATTTTGTTTTGTTTTAAATATAAACTATTTATATATTTTTATTTCCAATATCTTGTTAACATCGCTCGAGCAGTTGTGCACGTATTTGTAGTCGGAAATGATCTTCTCGGTGTTATTAAATCTTACAGGGCAAGTGAGTCCAACGGCACAAGTCACTGAAAAAAAAAACAATTTCTCACTCCAAGCGGAATTCTGGTTGAATATGACCCAAGAAGAAATCTGGTTGATATTAAATGAATATTCTAGAATTTAGAAGAATGAATATGGTTGATCCTGTATACTAATATAAAAAAGGTATGAAATAAACGAAGCCGGAAGTGACCTAAAAATTAAGAAGTAAAAATACGCGAAGTAACAAGTATTGAGACGTAAAGACACATCGTTGGTTATACACGACACCAACACGAGGTTTACGTTCAGCGATCGGATCTCAGCAGTCGATGACAGGTAGATTCAGAAGCCTGCGGCAGAGAAAGAGAGAGAGAGAGAGATTGATTGAAAAGTTTTATTATGCCTAAGTTACAAGTAACCTTAAGGCAACAGAAAGTTACATTATAAATAAATAAATGTTTATAACATAATAAACGCATTATATAAAATTGTAAAAAAAATATAAACGCATAATATAAAATTGTAAAAAAATATAAACGCATAATATAAAATTGTAAAAAGAATATAAAAACATAGATAAACGAAATATAACAAATTAGTTAGTATTACATTACAAAGCGACCATTAGATAGCAGTAGTTGATGACTTAAAGCCAATAACAATAAATAATCTAAACTAAAACAAATTTATAAGACATCGCTATTCATCAGATACTCATATAATCGATTCTTAAATAAATAAACGCTAGTACTAAGTCTAATAGAGGAAGGCAATGAGTCCCAAAAATCCATCGCTTGAATTGTATAGGACCCTTGGTAGACACTAGTAAGGGCTTGAGGTCGTTGAAAGGAGGAGTAGTTTAAACGAACAGAGCGACGAATCTCACTATTGGGTGGAGGAAGTAAAACATAAAGGTAATCAGGTCTTTTTTTTTGTTAATATTTGATAGGTCGATAATCCCAAGAAGTATCGACGTCTCGCAGTAACCGATAACCAATTTAACTTAGTGTAATACGAATCTAACTTCGCATCCTTTCTAAGGCGAAAAATGTAACGTACACATGTATTGAGGAGGCGTTGGAGCTTCAAATTTAAGTAATCTGGTAAATCACATAATACTAAACAAACATAGTCAAAATGAGGCATAATTAACATCATAACTAATTTCGCACGCATTGTAACAGACAAGAAGTTTCCCCTATTCCGCAATTTATGGAGAACACCATGCACATTTGAAACTATTCTTGATACATGGGAATTCCAATGGAAATTCTCAGTAATAATCAGACCTAAGTTTTTAACAGTATCTACAAGATCAATTCGATGGCCATCAATAACAATAGGTGATAAAAGACCCTTATCTATAAACCTATGCTGCTGTGAAGACCCAACAACAATAGCCTTAGTTTTATTAAAATTAATGTCCAAACCATGAGATCGCGCCCAATCCATCACTCTATAAGCGTCATGGATTAATCTTGAAATACAACTATTAATATCAGACGGAATACAGTGAATATAGAGCTGTAAGTCATCAGCAAACAGCATCCCTTTACAATAAGACAACTCATTCATAATAGAATTAATAAAAACCAGAAATAACACTGGCCCTGGAGTTGACCCTTGGGGAACACCTGAAGAAGTATTCATAAACGAAGAAACGAATTATCGAGATCAACAACGGCCTGCGAACGCCCATTGAGGTACGAGTAGAACCAATTTATTACCTCATTATGAAAATTCAATCTTTTTAAACTTTTAAATAATTCAAAGTGACTTATCGTATCAAAGGCCTTTTTAAAATCAAACAAAATTAAAATTGTCATCATTCCGTTTTCCATCGCAAGACGTATATCATCTGTAACCTTTAATAAAGCAGTCTGAGTGCTAAACGAACTCCGGAAACCAGACTGATAATCAGATAAAAGATTATATTTTCCAAAAACGATGTTATTTGCAAAGTTACCAATCTATCAAAGACTTTAGCAAGATGGGAAAGATTAGCAATTGGTCTAGTATCCGAAGGCGACTGAGGCTTAGCTATCTTGCTAAGAGGTACAATCGCAGCACGTTTCCAAATCGAGGGATACTTTCCTGTTGAGATTGATAGATTAAATAAGTCTGTTAGATATGGAGCAATAACTGAAAAAGCATCTTTGAGATACCTCAAGGAGAGGCCATCCAGACTACGACTCCTAGCTTTCGGTAGGCAGAAGGATAATGCAGCAATAACCTCAAGTGACGTAACAAGACGAAAAGAAAAAACAGGGCAATCTGGCGAATAAGGTAACTCACAAACCTCCTTCAACTGGTCTAATGTACATGACGGGTGTCGATTAGCTACTACAGTATAATACTGAAGCAACTCCTCAGCATTAAAGAACTTCAAGGGAGAAGTAAGTGAATCCCTGACTAGCCCAATTTTATGCAAAAGGCGCCAACCATGAGATTGATCCGAGGATACTAACAATTCTTGCTCATAATATTTATCCCTCGCAGCTCGAAGTCGACGCTTCAAATCCCTACGAACTATCCTATATTCAATCAATAAAGCAGGATCACAGTGACGTTTCGAAGTCTTGTATAAACGATCTCTCTCCTTACATAACTCTTTTAGATCACGAGTAAACCATGGAGCTGGACGTGGGCGCACTTGGCGCGTAACAAACGGTGCTGAAATATCCAAATTAGCCAACAGATGTGAGCGCAATGAATCTAGAAAAGAATCAACCGTCCAAGACTCCAATGGAATATCACGTAAAGTCGACAAATCAGCTCCAACAGAATTATTAAAACAATCTGAAGAAAAGTGATTGAAATCACGAAAAGTATAACTAATATGATTGGCTATCCTACAACACAAACTGTAATCTATTAAAATAAAATCATGTCCATTTATAAAGGGACTCGACGATTGTTTAGTGAAAACAATCTTATCGTCAGTGTCGACCATCATTACATCAAGCCATGTATCCGAGGTATTTGTATGATGGGTTGCATTAAAAGGTACTAAATAAAGGGAGTTTTCTCGAATTAGGTTTTTAAGATGAGCGCCATAGTAGTCATCGGTAAGTAAATTAGAGTTTAAATCTCCTGCAACAATAATATTTTATACTTTTGCGCCCGATCCTGGAGAGAATTAAAGAATTTAGTTAATACATGTCCTTTAGGTCTACGATAAACAGAAGCCAATAAGATTAACGAACCTGCAACCGATAATTCAAGTAATAAATATTCAGTTTCGTTTAAAATCTTTATTTGAGGGTCTTCAATCACGCGTAACGAGAATCTATTATGAACATAACAGGCAACACCACCACCCTGCATGAAATCTCGCTTGCCAGTAACTGAAGGTAAACCTCTATCATTACGAACTAAAGTATAATTGGGAATATTAAAAATAGAGTTTGGGCGATCTGGGGTTAACCATGTTTCTGAGACAGACAACACATCAATTTTCTCAGATATCAAAAGAAATTCAATATCAGCGTGATGATCCATAATCGAGTTCGCATTAATTTGAGCAACACGTAAAACAGAAGGATCAACTGCCAGATGAGTACCAGTGTCATCGGTCAGTCATTGTAATCGATCAATATCTGTAATCGTAGAGATCTGGATACGCTCTGACTTATCATCCTTACGTACAAAAAGCTTACTATCCCTGGTCCAGATGTACTTATAATTCAATGGTTCTAGTCTAGATTTAGCCAACAGACGTAACTCATGCAATGCGGGAGGCAACATCTCAAATAATTCGACAGTTTTAGTTGAAAAAACACCCGCATCTTTAACCAAATTACCATAATAAATTTTTCCCTTTTTCCGCTTGGCATCAAGTACAAAATTACGAACCTCAGGAGACTTAAATCTTACAATTAACGAAACGGCAGTAGCTGAAGAACGTTGCTTAGTCACAGAAGTCTCACTCATACCATTACTAGAAGAAGGCATCCTCCTGGGGTTGAATAATCGGGTAGCCAAAATATCTTGTTTTATATGTTCCAATTTCAAAAAATCTAAAAGTTGTCTGGCCAAAATATCTACAGGAACCGTACAAGAGGATGGAATTCCCGTTATTTTAATTTCAGAATTTGGTACACCTCTATCATGAAGATCCTTGAGCTGTTGCACTTCTGCACGCAAGGCGGTATTCTCCAATTCCAGAGCACTCATACGATTATTTTGGGATTCTAAACTCAAACAGATGGTATCTAACCTTTTATTTATAGAATCAGTGTTTCTCTGCGCATTTGAAATCATAAAGGCCATCTGTTGGGATGATGTCATGGAATCCCAATTTTCTGGTAAACTCGACATATTTTCATTCGGAGTATGAGCAACACGGGTATCACAATCCGAAATTAAATTATCAACGTTCAAATCTCGAGCACAATCAAAAGCAAGCTTACGAGCAGAAGCCGAAGAACTTGATGATCTTGAAGAGTGATATAACAAGTAATGCGATTTACTGATAGGGTCTCCCATATGCAACTTGCAACATAAATCAGATGGCTTATTCAATAAATAATAAGTTACGCATCCCGGATGAAATATCTTATCGCATACGTTACATATTCTTAACGAATTAGAAATATTTTTAGCGCATCTACTACACTTCGTCGACTTAGAAACGTGATTCTTATTCATTTACAATAGCAACATTATTGCGAAGATAAAATAATAAAATTATAATCCGTATTTGTGAACAATTACATAGGCTAAAACCAAATCAAAAACTCTGTAAGAGATAAGAAAACTCGCAATTTAAATACATTAAAAACAGTAGCTCGTGAGTTATATCATTAAAAAATTAAACAATTAAAACAGATAGTTTTGACAATATTAATTAGTTATAATAAATGTAATAAAGCAAACAAATAAATTAACAGAATAAATTAACAGAATAGCGCCAGAAATTTTTCCGTGTGACCGTAGTAAATGATGTCGGTAAGGCCAATAATATAGTTTACTATTTTTTCCCGAAGGCTAAAGATTTACAGCTTACACTCCGCAAGACCGTACCACGTGTGACAATAAGAGCTAAAATAGATACACTTAAATTCGTGAGCGCCAGAGATTCATAGCTCACGCTCCGTGTGACCGTACCACGTGCTAGCAATAAGGCTAAAAATAGAATCTATTTAATACATAGACGCGAGAGATTCACAGCATACGTTCTAAGTAACTATATTCATGCTTCGTACGACCGTAGCTTGTTATATTACAACTCAAATAATATAATAACACGAAGCGACTAAAAATGACGCACTAGAATTAACATTAGAGTAAACACTAACACTTAGAATAAACAGCAACGAAAGATCTTAAAGTTATTAATAATTTCCAAAAAATATAAACAATAATAATCTTTCACTACACGTCACTAACTGTCACTGACGATTATTTAACTGGTTATTTTACTGGTCAGATTCGCCAACATCATACTCTTCTCCAGTGGAAGACGAAATCTTACGGTAAAGATGACCACTGCAGCGACCAGTCATTTAATCTTTTAAAACGCTGAATTCGTTGGCTGCTTGACTCCCTTGGTATGATGAAGTTAGGTTAGGCTACTTAAAAAGGACTCTTGAGCTCAAAATAGTGGAGCAACGTAGTATATTTTTTCGTAATTTAGAGCTTGAAGAGTCCTACTCCAAATCTAAAAGTATTAAACTCCCCACACAAATATTAGTACGATTAAAACACACAGATAATGTAGGAGTCAAAAATAGAAGCAGGCGCCGCTTACCAAGAGAGAGGGAGAGAGAGGCTATAGGTTAGATTCTGGTGGGCTCGTTATTGACGGGAAATCGCTTGGGCGCAAACAACGTATTCCGTCCCGATACACGCAACCAATGCGGAAAGGGATCTCTATATACCCCCCCATTCCCCTTCACACTCCTCTCCTCTTAACCCAACGACGACGTCGCTTTCTCATCGGCTCAATAGACGTTCTATATATACGTTCCCGTAATGGAACGACCGAGAAATTCTAGGTTATATACCACCCCTTTTCTTCCCTCCTTATACCGCTACTCTAAGGTAAAGGAAGGAGACAAGTGCTCGACAACCATCGAGATGTTAGATCAAGGATACGAGATTTTCAACGGCACATCGACAATCTCGTGTATTCGTTTAACGGTACTTATACCTTTTAAGTGCAGTTAATCCTCCATATTTTAGAAGATTTGAAATTTACTCTCTACTCGGAGTTTGGGTAAGTGTAATTTATATTTTTTAATCGCTTGGTATTTTGCATTTTTTTCAGATTTTTAAATCGATGTTTTGAAGCTGGTATTTGAGTTACCGACGACGATATTTTTTTTTATCGATGAGGTGTTGCTTATGTAATTTCATCAAAATTAATTAGTTTGCTTTTGGAACGATAGATTAGTTTTTATGAATTTTAAATTTCCTACTTAATTTTTCAGTGTTTTAAGTTAAATCATTTAATTTAAATACTCGAGTTGCCGACACTTCACTTTTTATTGACAACATGTTCTTTGTTTAATTTTAATATAAGTGTAATACTATTTTTTTCTAAAACAAAGGAAAAAGATAGTTAATTCTTTTTACAATTTTAAAATATACTAAATTTATGTGATTTTTTTATTTAGTCATTAAATTGAATGCTTGAGTACCGATACTGAACTTTTGTTTACCGGTCATGTCAATTTAATATAAACAAATGAACTATTATTTTTTCTAGAAGGTAGATAATTATTTTTTACGTATTTTAAGTACATTTCAGATTGTTCAATAAACGATTTAAATGCATTACTTCAATTACCAACAATGCACTCATTTTTTATTAACAATAAATTGTTGATTCAATTTTTATTAAAAGAAATATGTTTTATATTAAACAGCAGCTTCGTCAATTGCTTTTATATTCTTTTTAAGAACTACTTTAAACTTTTAATTTAATATTTGAAACGTAATGTTTAAGTCGATAACGATAGATGCCTGTAAATCTTTATATAGATCATTCATATAGTTTTATGTAATACACATAACATTACCATTATGTTACCGACAATACTTATTTCCAACCTACAATTACCGACGCAACGTTGTTTGTTTACTTTTAATTATAAATTTGTGTGAAATATTCATTAAAAATAATATTCAAGATTTATTACATAACATATTAATGCAACGTAACGAAAAGCATTCATAGGTTTATTTGTTAATTAATTTAATGTTCTAAAAAATTTGACGGAAAAAGATAAAAGTACTATGTCATACTATATACAGAAGCTGAAAAAAAATCCTTAAAAAAAATTCTTTTCTTAATAACTGTAATTTCATAAATTTATTTGATTATTTTCTAATATTACTTCAATATTTTAAATATTATTTTCTGGTCGATAAATGTAGGTCTCTGACCACTAGACAATTTTAACGTCAGAATTATAAAATTTAAAATGTTGGATCCAATATGGCAAACATTTTTAACAAAAGTTCTCATTTATCTATAAGTAATCTACAAGGGGTTTTCGAAATCACTGAAGAATTTGACGTCAAAATTCTAAAATTCAAAAAATGGCGGATGCAATATGGTTAATATTTGTGATGAATATCTCATTTTACTCGTAAACTGACCGAAAACCACTAATTATAAGAATTTTCGAGGTCGGCGATTTTGATTTGGATTGCAATTTTTAGTTAAAATTTAGCATTTAGATGAAATCTAAGAGACTTGTACTTGTGATATGCAAAATTATAACTAACTGAAATTTCTAACTGGAAATACAGTTATATTAGTCCAAAATGACGTATACGTAAAGAATTCGACTATTCAATATACTTAAATTTTTATCTTATGCATAAGAAAATGTTCAGATTTCTGTAAGAAACCTCACTTTCGGGGAACCGCATTTATTTTAAAAAAGAAAAACGTGTTTTTTTCAAATTTATGTGTTTATAACTGCATAGGAACAAATAAATTTGTGTATTTTGTCATAAAAAATTGTATAACTCGTGAACAAAAAAAAGCCAACGTTAAGTAACGTTCAACCGATCCAACCGAAACGCAAGAACCCCATTTACTAACCTAAAAAGAAAAAATATTGAAAATTAAATTTCACAAACGCAAAAGTATAACTCGTTTCCTTATTATTCGAAATAAACGAAATCGCGTCGATTCATCGCATTAAACATTGAAGATATACAGGTATATATACACTGAGAAACTAGAAGCTGATTGAAACATCGAAATACTACCGCAAAATTTACGTTTATTTAAGAATGCGAAAGCACTCTTTATGTATATAACCCGTACGTTAAACACGGAAATTATTGGAAATGATTTTCTAACCAATATATATATATATAACGAAACATAATCCGCTTTAATAAAATGATCGATATGAGTATATCCTCTAAGTAAAATATGCATTTTTTTAGTTATTCCAAACGATTATACATTTCGATAATTAAAGAAAAAAAAAGAGGATATGACTTTTGATAATATAAAAAGAGAATCACTGCTCTTGTTTTATAGGATCGTCCACTTTATCTTCGTTTTTTGGTCGATCCTATATATGTATATACCTTCTCTTACATTTTCGGTGTCTTCGATTCCTCCCCCCCCCCCTTTCAAGTTGATAGATGGTAATTTCAACAAACATACTGCTACTCCCATTTCGGATCTCAATGGAAATTGCTAGTCGGCGTTCAACGATAGTCGGTCAAGAGAGGAGGAAAAAAGACCAAGCGCCAATTTCAACGTTCCAAGGTCTTGAAATGTTACGGTTGAAAAAGAGAAGAGAGGTTAGTTTCTTTAGGTTAAGGAGATGTCAATTTTTGTAATAGGGAAACTACAATATCACGCGATTTTTTAAAGAGATTTTGCATTTTGAATTAATTGTGGACGTTAATACGGTAGGTTGAGTGGAATTTTGGAATATAGTTTTGAAGGTTAGGATAGTTCGATAACGATGATTTTTAAGTGGTTAATGGATGGTTTTTTGATCACGGTAGAAATATTTGAAGAGATGTTATTTAGAATTTTTAGAATGTATATACGTCAATTCATTGAGTTACTTGTAATTTTAAATTCACGTCGTACAGAATTTTGTAGATTTGAGTATTAGAAACGATGAATTTAAGTGATAAACTATCGGTTTTTATTTGTAGCAGAAATGTTAAGAGTGATTCAAAATTGTAATTTATACGGACGCTAATTCGTTGAATTGATTAAAATTTTACAAAGTTTTGTAGGTTATAATATTTTGAAACAGTAAGTCACTTAATAAATCTTTTGAAAATTATTTTGAAAAATAAGTGTAATTCGAACTATTGGTATAATATTTATCAAGTTTACAGGTTCGTTAATCCTATCTTAAAAGAGTTGCACCTGAAAGCGGAGCCAAATTAGATCGTTTTGAATTGGCTGTTACGAATGTTATTGAATTACGGTTGGTAGGCACATTAGATTTTGGGATTTGGCGGGAGGAGGGTAAACTTGGAAGGAACAAGGACTTAAGGAGAAAGACAGAAACTGCCGTACTATAATTAACCAACTTACTTTTTTGCACTTTTTATATTTGAATATAATGGAAAAATATACCAATTCTCGATTTATCCAAATTTTATCGATTTTGCTAATAAAAGAATATATCGATTCAAAGTGGCAGATTTTGGTAAAATACACTTTATTATAACTATTCACTCGCTGGATTAATACAAATTTTAAAAATCACGCCGTTTATTTTTACAGATTGGAATATGCTAAAATAATTCGTGTAACAAATAATCCTTCCCGAGTAGAAATCAACCTACGGCTGGAATTTGGGTCGGATACGGTGCCGTAAGATACTTGTCCGTTCCTGATCCGGCTACCGTACTGGTCCGGATACGTAATGTAACGCGGTTTACGTCCGGCCCGGAGAATCGAACGGATTTCCGACAATATATTCATCCCCGATCAGAGCCACATTTTAACATGAAATAAATTCTAATTATTCGTTTAGAAGGCTTGTCAGTGTTTGGAAAGACTATAGAAATAAATAAATAATTTTTAATTTGAAAAAAATATTGCCGTACCCGGCACTTAAACCTGCGACCTTCAGGTTATGAAGCAGGGCGCTTACCGACTACGCCAATGTCTCTTTTATTATTTAGGTACAATTTTACAAACTCTATAATCAAATTCAAATTTTAATAGTAGATTTCTTAACGGGCACGGAAAGGCTTTATTTACGAACGAGGTTTTCAACCCGAGCCGAAGACAAAGCAGTAACGAAAGTTGCGTTTTTGACGTAAAAGTACATTAATTTAAGGAACTCATATCCGGGCCGTATTTTAACCGCATTACATGTCGAATCCGGCACTTAACTGTATTCGGAATCGGGCCGGATGATCAATCCGGCTAGCCGTATTTAATTTCTACTCGGGTTCCTTTTAATTTTTATTGAGTTAAGAAAATGTCTAAAAAAATAAAATTTCCCGCGCTTTTTTGTTATTTGTTGTAATAGAAAAATCTATCGAATCGGAGAATTTTTAAAATTTGAAAATTATGAGCACCAACACATTGGATTCGTTGAACTTTAAAACTAACGTAGAACAATTTTATGGGTTAGAATATCGACAAAGCGATATTAGCTTTCCTAGATATTATTCAAGACATCCAAGATTAATTTTACTCACCAAAAAAATACAAATTTTTGAGAGAGAATTAAAAAAAATTAAATTAAAAAAAAAACTTTTTTTTACATATTTATATCCTTGCGCTATTTATACTTGAAAATTAAAATTGACTGTCATCCATTCCCGCAACATCGTTTTAAAAATCCCCATAATATATTCAAATCCATATATTTACAACTCACGTTAAATATATACATATAAATATTTAAAATATTAATAAAAATTTTTTATCATCTCCTTACTCACGCAAACGGTATATAATTTCAACATCGCATTTATTAATAATCGTATACACACCAAACTAAAAACGCTCGTACACTTTTTAGAAGAAGCTTTATTTTAATTACTTCGAAGATAGGACGCGCGGAAGCTTAAAAAATGGGTCAGCAATATTTTCATTCGACCGACAAGAAGAAGAAAAAAAATTGCATTACACGTAAATTTATCTTTCGATCGTGATGTATAGAATGCGCACGATTGTTCCTTATATTCATATAGCGAGAGATTCGCCCTTGTGTATATTAAAACCTCGATCAATTTGAAATTCTAATTTCATCTCGGTCTTTGTCGCTTGAAAAAAAATATCGAACAAAGTGTGCAACGTGTATATACGTATCGTTTTCACTACAAAAAGTGACGGATCGTAAAATAAATATTCAAATTTTCCGTGTGTATATATGTTGGAGTATTATTATGCATGTATGCATGCAACGTTCGCCTGTTAATAATTGTCATATACCTTTTTTTTCGTGCTTCGACATGTATTCGGTGTTTGTTACGGTTAATTAAAATGTTTAATCGGTTTACATAATTTTTAATTATACATCAAAATGAATACAAAATTATAGTTTAATATTTTTAAAAAGGTATTTATTATTTTTTTAACAGAATTTATTTTTCTATACTTTATTCATCGTATTTGTTAAAAAAAATTTCCTTTAAACGCTATTATCATTTCTATTACAAATAATTGATTATTTTCGAAAGATATTATTTTTTAAACATTGTTACATACGAGCATCAGCATTGTTCTTTCGGCGTGATTTGAGTGTCAGCATTTGTATGGCGCAGTCGATGAACCACAAATTAACAGCTAATAAATATATCTTATGAATCTAATTAATATACGTGAAGCGTTACCACGCATTTAGTATTTTTTTGATTATTTTTTATTGAACATTAATTACTGTTTTTTTCGGGACAAAAATTTTTTAAACATATTGTCACGTCCAGACTTGCCCAACTACTATAAAAAATATTACAAGAAGGCAAATGGTTAATAAACCATTCGCGTTCCTTTCGCTTTGTTTGACTAGGACTAGCCTTACGTCTCCGGGAGTAGCGAGCGAAGTTATTTTGAGAGTAGAGATGCAGGATATATGCGGATAATAAAATAATATATGTTTTATTTCGTATAATCGTGCATTATTTATTAAAATATAATATGCTGTTTTTCTTTAAATGAACAAGTGTGACTAATTATTACAGCTTTTTAATGAGCAAAACACCTAAAATTACACTATTTTATTAGCAATTGTATAAAATATTTAAGTCGAATAACGATTAACTTTGATTGATAAACAAGTGTGCGCGAACACGTTAGCACATTACAGAATAAAATATCGCAAGGTTATTTTATTATAAACATAAATAATTATAATTGAAATGAGAATCATTATAAATAAGTGCAGATAAAATAAAAAAAATGGTTGTCGTTTAAAACATGAATTATAGTTAATCAATTGTAATTCAAACCGTGAATATTCAATTCAATACAATGTAACGAATAATTATTATAAATAAATTGTAATATATAATAATAATTGTTTAAAAAATCGGTTGGTTCAGCAATCGAAATAACATAAAATATCAGGTTGCCTTACGAATAATACAAGCGTATAGATAGCCAAAAAGAATTATACCTTAAGTACTCAAATATATAGATATAATATGTATATATATATATATATATGGGTGTGTATAGTCGGTGAGGAACGAAGGTCCGCCTTGAACGTGGGTAGCGGTGTCAGATTGCCGTATAAGTCCTGCTAGACCGCGGGCGTCGACGTTAGATGTGTATGCTGTTGGAGCTCGACGATTTGCAGATGTCGAAATCGTAGTTCCTCGACTATGGCTCGTAGATGTCAATGATACGTCTCGATTCCTCTTGTATTTTTAATACGTATATTTCAAAGTTCAAGTAGCAGAGCCACGCCCTTGGGTAAAAATCAAAGAGTGTCCAGCAGAGCTTCGCCTTGCGAAAGCTTTAGATGAATTTAGGAGTCGCTGTGTCTGTTCTGGGTCCTCTTTATATACCCTAAAATCTATGCATCTCTCCTTGTCTTACACTTCTTCCTTGTCTTACACTTTGCCTTATATGGAAATGTGTAAGTAGTTCTCGATTTTTCTGTGCTGCACCCGATTGGACCGTTAGATGTGCGTAGTTAAATTGTCGAATCCATGCATTTTCTGTATCGCTTCGTAGTTAATTCGGAGAATTTGCTGTCCCCCTTTTATTACTGCGACGTTATCCAAAGAACGGCTTAATTTATTACTTCCTTCTAATGCTCGAATTTTCTAGTCGATGTTTCCATTGCCGTTCTTCTCCGAGCTTGATTTTATAGTGCAGTACAAAAAAACTCTTGCGTAACCCTTCGTTCGATCTCACTATCGGCGATCCCGCTTATGTGCGTATTGGCTTTGAATAAATCTTCAACTCTACGTATCAGTCTCTGTTTCGTTTGAAACACTCGTAAAATAATCTGTTCCTTAGCTTTATAAATTATATTTTATATTATGCATTTACTTAGAATCATTCTTTATCAACCTTATTTTGTTCGTCTTCTACCGTATTTTTATTCTAAACTACGCAGTACTTTTTACGAAAAATAATATATATTTCGTCGGGACGCGACAATATTTTTATTTGTTAATAAAAATAAATTCATTCGAATACAATTTATATTTTTTTAATAAGTATAAAAAATTTTTTAACTTTATATTTTTATATTTTAAAATATTTTTAATTATAAAAACGTATAAGAAACATTTTTATTTATTAAACATTATTTACTTCATTTTGGAAAAAAAAATTTTTTCAAGCGTTATATTCTTTAGTATAGTTAACGTAACATAAAATCATCAAAACATTCATTTATTATTGTAATTTACAAGAATAGCCAATTCTTTAAAACTTTATTAATTTAATTATAATTAAAAATTTTTTTTTTCTATCGTCATTATTCTAAAACGAAAAAATTTTTTTAATTGTAAAACATAAGGAACATTTCGGTGAATATAAGTCGGTGTTGTTCGTAGGAAATTTTTCAAAGTATACGTAAGTTTTGAGAAACATCGTGGTATATCGTAATAATTTGTAGTTATATATCACGCGGTCTATCTGAATTTTGCAGTTCCGGTGAACGATGACTCTGTTTTCCTTTGTATCTTCTTTTATACCGGTGTATATACGCGCCATAACAGAGAGCCGTAAGGTTCCAACTTTCATTAATTTTTCAAAACGGCTTGGTTAGACGTCTTAAGATTCCTGCCATTTACATTCACCCTTTCTGTTCATTTTCTCAATTCTTAGTTTATTTCGTTTATGTCAAAGAAATTTTAAACTTTATTTTTTTCCCTCTCTACGTTACCGGCAGAGTGGGTTGTAAAAAATTCCTGTTATATGAATTTAGACGTGAATAGAAGTAAATGTAATTTTGCTCATAGTTTATAAATGATCGATTATAAATTTAATAGGATCAAAAAACCATACTTTACCATTTCTATCTTACCGACACAGAATATCATGAAGTCAAACTTAATTAACGAAGTTTATTGATTAAAGAATAGTAATTGGTAATTGAAAATACTACTCTGACCCTTTCAAACCTACTTGTTCTCAAATTATCTAATGTAGTCATCCATAAAAAAAAACTTGATCACTTATTTCTCGTAAATTCATACTTATGCAAATTAAAATTCACCGATTACCAAAGCAAAAAATGAGATAAGCAATCATTCCAGCTTCAGTCCAATCGTAGACAAAAAAAGATCAAAGACTCATCCTTGCAATACACACACCTGAACCCACAAAAAGGGAACCGAATTCACGAAATATTACACCGACCAAATTTTCGTTCAGGCGTATAAAGTATCCATCCATTTTGACGCAAAAAGAAACCGAAGGGAAAATTTCAATCGGTTCGCGAATAACACTACACACCGTTCGTGATATTCCAGTCACGACTTTTCGTTTGCGCGTGACACATCTCATCCCCTCCCCCTTTTCCACCCACCACCACTAACAGTTTCTGCCCGAAGAGGTGCACACCCCTCGTAATGAAGACACGCGACAAAAGTCCCTCCTCTATATTTCTCTTTCTCTCTATATCATTTACACCTACAATCGCCAAGCAAGAAAGAAAAAATTTTTTTTTCTTTCTTTACTTTCTACACGACCCACTCGATCCGACGCTCCTACTGCTGTTGTATACACATATAGATATATGTATGGATTTGTCCTTTTTCTTCCTTTCTGGATGCTCATTGTCCCAATTTCAGAATACATATTATATTGTTCATAATTACTTCTGTTATC
>JANSJX010000605.1:0-21094 GCA_026168455.1 Theocolax elegans | reverse complement strand
TTGTAATTTTTTAAAATTAATTTCAAACAACAAAGTAATTAAATATATATATATATATATTTATATATTTATCTAATACGTATTATATTTAGGTGGTGAAGCAGAAGTCGAAAAAATAAATCTATTAAGACCAAAATTTGCAAAAATTAATGAGAGTGATTTAGTAAGTACAAGTGTTTGATGAAGAAATGAAGATCTGAAAAGTGAGGTACATGTAAGCTTTTAATCATATTTCTAAATTATTATATTTTATATGACGAATATTAGACGATAAATACACCATTGGTAAATACATTCCGCAATTAAGGGGGTGCCATACTCAAAATTACCGACAAAGCGGAGGTAATTCAGTAAACTGCAGTGTCTAGTAGCGCCATCATACGTGTATAATTTTACTATTTCATATTGAAAGCGTAGATGGCGCTATCAGTATACAATAGTTTATAACTTATTTGGCTACGAATAATAACAATATATACAATAATATTAATAATAATACTCATATTTAGAGTTGGTGATAGGTTGGTAATAAAAATTTTCAACCTTATGTTTTACACCGAAATCAAATAAATGGGATAAAACTCATGAGTTGGTATATCATCATCTATTATGAACCAAAATCCTACTATCTGGATTGAATACTCGTATGAGTTGGTAATAATAGTACTTATCGATAATGGTGGCGAAAATCGTTTTTCGAACAAGTGAAAATTTTATAATTACAGCAAAGCAATAAAGAAACTCGCTGAGTTGAAACACATCTGTTAGCGTGCATCGAACTATATTTTTGATTATAATCATTTGAAATTAACGGGATGTCAGACCCAAATTGCAGGGATTTACACTTTTGAACATAAAAACCATATTTAAAATATATAATTAAAAATCTGTAAAAATTCATACGGATAGTTTAAAACAAAAGCGAGGGCATGGCGTTTTCATTTTTGAAGAAAAAATAATTTTAATAATAATAATTGAATACATAATTTTTAGTTGGTAATTATTAGTCAAAAAAAGGATAAACTTTCAACGCAAACATCATAACTAAGTTATCAATTTGAAAATCCGGAAAAATTTGGGTACATTATTTATATATCACTCCTGAGGGTATGGCGTTCAGGATTTTTCCAAAAATTCATTCTTTTGTTTATAAAAAAATATAAGCAATGACCATTGTCCGAGCTCAGCATCCTCTTAAGAATTACAAAATTATTTTTACCTTAAAGAATAAATATTAATTTAATAATTACAAAAACTGTTCTTTATTCAGGTGAATATGGCAGTGGGACGGCCTTACGATTTCCAACCGATTTTAAGACTGTAGAAGAGTTTGTCGATCATTCATTTGAACCAGATTATAATCTTCTATCAAACTTAGGAGACGATTTAAAGCAACATTATTGGAAACTGTACACGGACGCCAAGCATAAATTGTACGAAGTTTCTTCTACGATGAATACTGTTCTCAGTGACTATCATGGTAAGGATTACCATCTAATGCTTTCAAAAACGAAACTGAAGTTAGCATGTATAAAATCCTCAAATTTCGCACATTGTTTTTGGTAGAAAATGAGTCTGAAGTTTGAACCGTTCAAAAAAGAATCCCGAAAAACGGAGAATTTCGCTATTTTCGGTCCATGTTGACCCTGCAAACCACCCTTAATATTATTGCGTATAAAAAAAATCACAGTACACCCTTATTGTCGTATAATAAGCTTAAGTTAACAATATAAAATATTAAAAAATGGTCCGATTGGAGATATTCAAAAAAGAATGTCTAAAAACGGAGAATTTCGCTATTTTTGGCTCATGTTGACCCTGGAAACCACCCTTAATATTATTCCGTATAAAAAATCATAGTACACCCTTATTGTGTTATAGTAAGCTTAAGTTAACAATATAAAACATTTAAAAATGGGCCGATTGGAGATATTGTAACGATCTTAATTATATTACCGACATAGTCGGTACAAATAAAGAGTTCAATAGAAGCGCCGCTATAAACATGGGCTCTGTGCTCTCATAATGAGTGTGAACGCACACACACTCATGAGACCAGCCTATATATATCAGCGAATTCGTCGCCTCGCTCTCTCCCATCCCAGCTTCGGAAGGACGATAAGCCGAAATCATCATCGACTGTGCGCGGTCTGAAGAAGGCCTGATACTTATGAAGGAAGATCTACTCAATCTTTGTGCCTCTACGGATTCGAATACGAAATGAATTTGTAATTATTTGGGACAAATCGATACCAAAAATCCATTGCCGATCGACCCTCACGAAGTTAGTTGGATGGGATTGAGCCATCAAGCGAAGAGAATATTAAACAAAAGATAAGTTACATGTCGAGACAAATAGGGGAGAGGCGGCTATGCGTGGCACCTTAAGTTTAAAACTATATTACAATAATAATTTAAATCATTCTTCACTTTAAAAAAATGAAAATAGTTAAAAAGATTCTTAAATTTATAATTACATTTTTAAAAATTACTATTTTTATATTTAAAATTAGTTATAAAATTGTAAAGACAAGCGTGTGAAATGACTACTCATGCCCCGCTAGGGGGCATGGATGTCAGTGCGGTGGGGCATGAATAGCACACTCAACTTCTGTATTTTTAATGAATGCAATAAAATAAGAGGTATTATATTTTAAATGTAATTTAAAATAAATTTAGTAAATGTAGGCATTTAATTTTTTCATTCTAATTAATGATAAGACAGATAAAATTTTTAACTTTAAATTTAACACTTTATTATATCATTTAGTTAATTTAATCAGTCTTACAAATCACATTTGACGTTTTATAATTATATTAGAATACAATTCATAAATACATTTAATAATAACGCACATTTTCAGGAAAAGGGACTTGGTATATAGGATATATATTATTAATAGAAGATTCAGCTGCTATGTTATCGACTTGTAAAATTACATTATAATTTTCTGAAGGAACGCGGTCAATAACAGGAATTTCTAAAACTTGGCCAAGTAAAGACTCATCTACGTTTGTAGCATTCTCATAACTTACAGATCTTAATGGTCTTCTATTATTTTCCACTTTAATTCTCTTATTCAAAATTTTATTAGTTATTATTTTTGGCTTAGATTTTTTATCATTGGGTTTTTTCTCTAGGTTCTTCAATTTTTGATCTAATAGAGTTTCTTTATACTTTGTACTTGTGATGATTGCAGCTTTGCCTTTCTTTGAAACTTTTTTAGTCGCAACATCTTGACCACTAATCTTCTCTACTGAATTGCTTGTCAGATTATCTTTTAATGTTAACGATGCACCATCAATTAATTGAGTATGAAAGGGTTCCTGAATGGGGAAAGTAGTTGCTTCAGCTTAATGCTGATAAGTTAAAAATTCTTGAAAAGATGTAGATTGACTAGTGGGAGTTAAAGCTAAACAAGAACTCTGTTAAAAAAGATAATGAAATAATAGCGTACAAATAAAACTTTTTAATTTACAAATAATAATTTATATTAGTTACCAATAAATTCAACAGAGGCTTAGCCTGTTCAATATATGAAATTGGAATTTTAATTTCATTATTCACATTATTAAAATGATTTTGATCAAGTATATTATTTTTAAATGTAATTGCCCATCATTCCAACGAAGAACGTGGTTTTTCTTTTTATAATTCCGCACCATTGAATACGTATCTTAAGAACTATATATTTAAACAATTAAATTACTTAAATACTGCAGGATATCTACCTATTACTATACTACATTTTTATGATCTGAAAGGTTATAAACTCATCAGCTGATCGATATATTAGTTTGTGAAATTATAGTGCCGTGTGCTACGCATGCCCCGCAGGGGTGCCACGCATGCCCCCCCAATTATTACTTCTTAAGCAATTAATATTCGTTTAAATTAATGTTTTAAACAAAAAACACAGTCAGGCAAGAAAGTCTCTATTAAAAACTACAAGATAATTATGTTCTTTTTTAAAAATTATTAAGTTTTTTATATATATTATTTGTATATAAAATGAAACTTGCATCACTTTTCAATCAATAATTTCAAATGCGTATTAATTTATTTAGAATAATGTTTTTAACATTTTTTTTCAAGAGGAAAATAGAATAATGTAATATTTTAAAATTCCTTAAGTGTCTGCACTGAAACATGTAAAATTCAAATAAATATTTGAGGTGTCAAGTTGACCCGCCATGCCACGCATAGCCGCCTCTCCCCTATAATATAAAAATAGATTATTTATAATTCGGGAAAACTGCTTTCTTTTATTTCAATTGACAAACGAATGTATTGTATTTTTTAAAATTAATTAATTGATTTAATGTATTTATAAAATATCGATTTATAATGATAATCGTAAAGCAATAAAAATAAAAGGAGATTTTGGATATCCTGATGTGAATGAAATTAATCAAAATAATGTTTTGTTTATTTTAAAATATGATTGTTTATTGATTGTCTTCTAATAAATAAATAATATATGTAAAATATTACAATATTAAAAAAAAACGTCGAAAAACGTCTATTTCACTATTTCTTGATATTGTTTTCCTGAAAATGCCTCCCCTACCTTTTTTGCATAAAAATATATTAGATAATAACGAGGATTTATGTTTTTAGTCATATTTCAGCTGTATTAAGTGTAAAAATTTAATTCTGAAGAATTTGGAAAATTTACTGCGGCGCAACGGTTCAAACTTCAGACCCATAGAAATTATGTTCACGTCCTTCAAGGAAATGCACATCCTTTTTGCACACCATTTTTTAGGTTATCATAATTAATTAGCACAATATATTATTTTATGCAATAAAATTCAGAAATTGTTATTTTAGGTGTAAAGTATATCCAGCTAAATTATTAAAACCAGTTAAGCGGGGGGGGGGGGGGGCTAAAACAAATTTCAAAATATTTTGTTTAATGCATAACTTTTATATATTCGATGAAGGTAAAAAATTTGTAGCAGAGCGGCGTAGTGCCCGGTGCAATTAACATTTTCCATTTAAGATTGTGTCGATTAAGTAAACTGTTCTTTCAAAAACTTTGAAATACGAAGACGCATTTGCGCGTTAGAACCTAACCACAAAATTACTCTTGCTTAGATTTCATTAAATAACTTCATATTATTATAATTTTCCTTAAAATAAATAGCAGAGCGACGTAGCCAGCATAATTATCTTTCATTATGTTCAAAGTAGATATCAATTTAAGTCTTTAGTTTTTTTTAAAATTGTGAAATACGAAGTAAGTCGAATAGCAAAAAGGACGGTGGGGCTTAAGCCTCCCCTTAAATTAAAAATCCTGAATTTTATGTTTCAAAAGTTTAATCTCTTAGAATGTTTTATATTCTGATTTATGAATGTATAAACAAAATATATCTTTCGTAACTTTTTGATTATGCAATTAAAAAATTTGGAATTGTGAACTGACGCCGAATTTTTGCTAAATTATTTGCCATGAAGAAGTAATATGCGATAAAACACAATTATTTTCATTAAACATATTTACATCAGGAATTTCGTTCAAGAAGTTTAAAACAGTATTCTGTAAGGCATTTTAAATTATTATATATATATATATATATATATAATTTTAACAAAAAAAATGCAAATAAGTGTTTAGACAAAATGTTTTTCAGAAAGTTCACAATTTTGAATTTTAAAGCGACCAAAGTCAAGGGTATTTTTTTCGAATTTTTACGTTTTTTGCGTATATCTATCATATAAAAGCACATGAGAGTCTAAACCTCAGTCTTTCTTTATAATTTTATAGTAGGAAACATATTCTAGAGTTTCGTAAAGATCCGTTTCCCAAAGTTGAAACATTCTCCTTGTTAGTTCTTACCGAAACGCTTATCAGAAAGAATAGAATCTCGCATACAATATACAATTCTCGGCGAAATTAATAAAGATGTTATTATAAACACGATTGTGTACATTGGTTACTGTGTAGTTGAATTATCACTCATTCTTTTTGTTGATTTAATTTCGTTTTTACCTAAAGTAATGAGAAGTAATTCGATTTTATATTGTTAACAAAAGCTACATAATTTGAGAGATAAAATTTAATTATCAATAAATTTGAAGTAATAACAATAATTGTTTGTTGTAATTGCTTTTTGTTGAAGTATATTTATAAAGTTCTTGTTTACTTACAGATTTACTATGTGATAATATTAAAGTATCCATGACTTTTGAAGAGCTCAATAAAATGAAGGACCAACCTCTATTTACAGAACAATCAGAGTAAGTTTTATTTTATTAACAAGGAGAGTCTCAGATGCAGGAAACGTATCTTATCCAAATTCTAGGATATTTTTTCTACAAAAGAAATATTAAGAATACCGAAGTTATGTTTGTCCCATGGTTCGTTTTACGCAAGTTCTGGGCAATTGAAGCAAATTTTGTAAAAAAAATAAAAAATTGATACAATTTTAACCAAAACTTTGTAGTAATACTTTATTGATTTTTTTATCCAAAATTTCTTCAATTTCTTATTTTTCTATAACTTTGAGGCAAATTAACCGATTTGAGCTTCTTGTTTTTAAAATCGTATCTACTTGATCTCAGCTTTCTTGTGGTTTTTGGTTTGAGTGTCTATATCCATTTGTTTCCGAATTATAAGCGAATAAATTGCAAGTCATTTTTCTACAAAACTTGCTTTAATTGCCCATAACTTGCATAAAACGAAGTATGGGACAAAAATAACTCCGATTTTTTTCATATTTTCATATTAGAAAACAAAGTCTAAAATTTGGATAAGAACCGTTTCCCGCGTCTGAGACACTCTCCTTGTAAGTATTAAATAGTAGTACTTAAATACAAGCATCTGAATGTTATTATTATAACGATTACAGAAATTCGGTTTCATATGCTACATAAATATATACGGAGGTAATTTACTTACTTTTAGCGGCTGTGACTTAAATAATTAATTATTATTTAAATTATAAAAAAAAACGATTATCGAGTCTTAAGGGGAGGCCAAAGTCCAGCCTCCCTTTTCGCTGCCCGACCTACTTTGTATTTCTCATTTTTGGAAAAAATGAAAACACCAATTGATATCTGTTTTGCACAGACCGAAAGATAATTGTGTTCGCCACACCGCTCTGCTATTTATTTTGAGGAAAATTATAATAATATAAATTCTTTGTATTTCGCATTTTCAGAAGAAACTATTTACTTAATCGACACAATCTTGAAACGAAAAGATTAATTGCACCGAGCACTACACTGCTCTGCTATCAGTTTTTTACCTTAATCGAATTTATAAAAGTTATGCATTAAACAAAATGCGTGAATTTTGCTTTGGCCTCCCCTTAGGCTTTATTTTATTATAATATCTTTTAACAATTCCAATTCCCGCGAAATATTAAATAAATAAATATTTTTAATCAATTCTTTTAGATCTGAACTTCAACCTGGCAGAAGTGTTAATAATAGTCCCATTTTAAGTAGACCACGTGCTTTAAGAGTGAAACATTACATAATGAATAAAAATTCAACAGGTGCGAAAAAAGTAAAAACTAAAGAAGATGATCTTGACGAGACATATTTCTTGCAAGCTGATGTAATTGATAATACAATAAAATCCGAAAGTACTTCTTTATAATTGAGATATCTAAATTTTAATAATTAAGTTTTTATTGAAGTATAGTATTCTTAATATTTCAATAAAATAAAATATTTAATTGATCATGTGGTAATAATAAAGTAAATTTGATTTCTAATAATTCTTTTCATCAACCTTCATAGTCATTTATAAATTAGTTTTATACATTCTAAATTCCTTAGTATGAAAAATCACTCACAGGCAAAACTGAGTGACTCTTGGCTTCGAGTCACTTAGTTTTGCCCGAATCGAGTAACTTTTCACCCTTACGAATTCAGAGAGTAGTTAATTATGGAAGCACTTAATCATTTGAACCTAGATGTAGGTTGTAAAAACATAATGCGATAATGAAATCTAACTTCATCGCCGCATGTTTCTTCTATCTACATATTTTTGTAACTAAAAGTTAGACATGTTAGACTTAAAAGATGGTCATTTTTGTATATTTTTTAATTATTTATAAATAAAAGAATTAATTTTTGAAAAAATCCTTTCCTTCAAACCCTTAGGCATGTTTTAACAATATATCCAAATTTTTCAAATTTTTAAATCGATAATTTAATTAGGATGCTTGGGTTGAAATATTATGCCATTTTTGACAAATAATTACCGACCAAAAATTGTTTTTACATTACTGTAATCTAAAAATCGAAACTTCTTCGCTTCTTTTCGGTATCTCAAGGTGTAAAATACAGTTCATAACTGGTACACCTTCGGCTCGGGTCGAAAACTTCTCGTTTCATAAATAAAGCCTTTCCGTGCCCGTTAAGAAATCTACTAATTCATTAATTGCAAAAATTATTTTTTCTTAAAAAATCAATCCTTCAGGCCCTCTAATATGTTTTCAGCTATCCTTATGGATTTTTTTCAGATTTCTTATTAAATATTTTCGATATAATTTTCGGGTTGAAAAGTGTAGATCCCTGTAACTTGGGTCCAACATTCCCTTAATACATAGATGCGAAGGTATTTAATAAAATGGAGAGCGATTTTCCAAACTCATCTACATATTAGAGTATTTTTGTCCCTTATATAAAAAATCCCCGGCGATAAGATAATCTATTTATCACAATGGAGTCGAAATAAGTCGATTGCTCTTAAGCGCAGCGACCATCTCATTTTGGCAAGATAAAACGACCTATCTCGATTTTGCAGAATAAAACAACCTACCTTGGCTTTTGCAACTTAATACAACCTATCTCAAAAGTAGTAGAAAAAATGTTGCTACTGCCAGGCATAAAATATTTTTAATATTGTAAAATTATTATGTTGAGTTGAGCAAATTTTAGAATAATGTGAAAATTTATCAATGATTTAACTTAGTATAGTAAACTATATATACTTCAATTATTTTCTTTCTTTCTCAAAAAATTTAGTTATTAATGTCGAATAGTTTAATTTTTAATAATAATAATTCTATTTTCCTAGTTAATTTGAGTATTAGAAATAAAAATATTTAAAATATACTGCGTTTCGTAAATAACAATAAAGCATACCAATAAAAAATCTAATTTATGCTAAAAAAATTTATGTAACAATTAAGTAGGTTTATTTTTATTATAAGATATATTGCATTAAGGGTTACCAAAACCAAGTTTTATCCTCCCTACCTTACCGACTTCAAAAATCACATAAAATTTGTTATAATTAAAACAGGAAGTCAATTTACGTAAATCTAGGAGAAGAGTGCCCTTCCTTTATTAATAATCTATGTCTGTTCAAAATTTGAAGCAATAATATCAATTGGTTTTCGACTAATCCCTTAACAAAAATGTTGACGTGCCTTTTAATTAGACGAGCATATAACCTCAAATTGTACGAAATTATCGTAAATTTTGGTAAGGGGTTACTCGAAAACCAATTGATATTTTTGCTTCAAATTTTGAACAGAGATAGAATGAACGTTTTTTTTAATTCTAACTAATTTTATGTGATTTCGAGGTCGGTAAGGTAAGGAGGATAAAACTTGGTTTTGGCACCCTTCTCGTGTTACAACAAGCTTACCTATTAAATTTAAAGCATTTAAAAATAGGCCTTTATGAGATATTAAAAAAAAGTTCGAAAAATCGATTAATTCGCTATTTTCGGCCCATTTTACCCCCGAGGAGCACCCTTAATATTCGTTCCGGATAAAAATAACGATAGGACACACTTCTTGCGTTTCAACAAGCTTACCTATTTAATTTGAAGCATTTAAAAATATGCCTTTATGAGATATTAAAAAAAAGTTCGAAAAATCGATTATTTCGCTATTTTCGACCCATTTTACCCCCGGGGAGCATCCTTAATATTCGTTCCGGATAAAAATAACTATAGGGCACCCTTCTTGCGTTTCAACAAGCTTACCTATTTAATTTGAACCGTTTAAAAATAAGCCTTTATGAGATATTAAAAAAAAGTACGAAAAATCGATTAATTCGTTATTTTTGGCCATTTTACTCCTGGGGAGCACCCTTAATATTCGTTCCGGATAAAAATAACTATAGGGCACCCTTCTTGCGTTTCAACAAGCTTACCTATTTAATTTGAAGCGTCTAAAAATATGCCTTTATGAGATATTAAAAAAAAGTTCGAAAAGTCGATTATTTCGCTATTTTCGGCCCATTTTACCCCCGGGGAGCACCCTTAATATTCGTTCCGGATAAAAATAACTATAGGGCACCCTTCTTGAGTTTCAGCAAGCTTACCTATTAAATTTGAAGCATTTAAAAATATGCCTTTATGAGATATTAAAAAAAAGTTCGAAAAATCGATTATTTCGCTATTTTCGGCCCATTTTACCCCCGGGGAGCACCCTTAATATTCGTTCCGGATAAAAATAACTATAGGGCACTCTTCTTGCGTTTCAACAAGCTTACTTATTAAATTTGAAGCATTTAAAAATATGCCTTTATGAGATATTAAAAAAAAGTTCGAAAAGTCGATTATTTCGCTATTTTCGGCCCATTATACCCCCGGGGAGCACCCTTAATATTCGTTCCGGATAAAAATAACTATAGGGCACCCTTCTTGCGTTTCAACAAGCTTACCTATTAAATTTGAAGCATTTAAAAATATGCCTTTATGAGATATTAACAAAAAAGTTCGAAAAATCGATTATTTCGCTATTTTCGGCCCATTTTACCCCAGGGGAGCACCCTTAATATTCGTTCCGGATAAAAATAACTATAGGGCACCCTTCTTGCGTTTCAACAAGCTTACCTATTTAATTTGAAGCGTCTAAAAATATGCCTTTATGAGATATTAAAAAAAAGTTCGAAAAATCGATTATTTCGCTATTTTCGGCCCATTTTACCACCGGGGAGCACCCTTAATATTCGTTCCGGATAAAAATAACTATAGGGCACTCTTCTTGCGTTTCAACAAGCTTACTTATTAAATTTGAAGCATTTAAAAATATGCCTTTATGAGATATTAAAAAAAAGTTCGAAAAGTCGATTATTTCGCTATTTTCGGCCCATTTTACCCCCGGGGAGCACCCTTAATATTCGTTCCGGATAAAAATAACTATAGGGCACCCTTCTTGAGTTTCAGCAAGCTTACCTATTAAATTTGAAGCATTTAAAAATATGCCTTTATGAGATATTAACAAAAAAGTTCGAAAAATCGATTATTTCGCTATTTTCGGCCCATTTTACCCCAGGGGAGCACCCTTAATATTCGTTCCGGATAAAAATAACTATAGCGCACCCTTCTTGCGTTTCAACAAGCTTACCTATTTAATTTGAAGCGTCTAAAAATATGCCTTTATGAGATATTAACAAAAAGTTCGAAAAATCGATTATTTCGCTATTTTCGGCCCATTTTACCCCCGGGGAGCACCCTTAATATTCGTTCCGGATAAAAATAACTATAGGGCACCCTTCTTGCGTTTCAACAAGCTTACCTATTTAATTTGAAGCGTCTAAAAATATGCCTTTATGAGATATTAAAAAAAAGTTCGAAAAATCGATTATTTCGCTATTTTCGGCCCATTTTACCCCCGGGGAGCACCCTAAATATTCGTTCCGGATAAAAATAACTATAGGGCACCCTTCTTGCGTTTCAACAGGCTCACCTATTTAATTTGAAGCGTCTAAAAATATGCCTTTATGAGATATTAAAAAAAAGTACGAAAAATTGATTAATTCGTTATTTTTGGCCATTTTACTCCTGGGGAGCACCCTTAATATTCGTTCCGGATAAAAATAACTATAGGGCACCCTTCTTGCGTTTCAACAAGCTTACCTATTTAATTTGAAGCGTCTAAAAATATGCCTTTATGAGATATTAAAAAAAAGTTCGAAAAATCGATTATTTCGCTATTTTCGGCCCATTTTACCACCGGGGAGCACCCTTAATATTCGTTCCGGATAAAAATAACTATAGGGCACTCTTCTTGCGTTTCAACAAGCTTACTTATTAAATTTGAAGCATTTAAAAATATGCCTTTATGAGATATTAAAAAAAAGTTCGAAAAGTCGATTATTTCGCTATTTTCGGCCCATTTTACCCCCGGGGAGCACCCTTAATATTCGTTCCGGATAAAAATAACTATAGGGCACCCTTCTTGAGTTTCAGCAAGCTTACCTATTAAATTTGAAGCATTTAAAAATATGCCTTTATGAGATATTAACAAAAAAGTTCGAAAAATCGATTATTTCGCTATTTTCGGCCCATTTTACCCCAGGGGAGCACCCTTAATATTCGTTCCGGATAAAAATAACTATAGCGCACCCTTCTTGCGTTTCAACAAGCTTACCTATTTAATTTGAAGCGTCTAAAAATATGCCTTTATGAGATATTAAAAAAAAGTTCGAAAAATCGATTATTTCGCTATTTTCGGCCCATTTTACCCCCGGGGAGCACCCTTAATATTCGTTCCGGATAAAAATAACTATAGGGCACCCTTCTTGCGTTTCAACAAGCTTACCTATTTAATTTGAAGCGTCTAAAAATATGCCTTTATGAGATATTAAAAAAAAGTTCGAAAAATCGATTATTTCGCTATTTTCGGCCCATTTTACCCCCGGGGAGCACCCTAAATATTCGTTCCGGATAAAAATAACTATAGGGCACCCTTCTTGCGTTTCAACAGGCTCACCTATTTAATTTGAAGCGTCTAAAAATATGCCTTTATGAGATATTAAAAAAAAGTTCGAAAAATCGATTAATTCGTTATTTTTGGCCATTTTACTCCTGGGGAGCACCCTTAATATTCGTTCCGGATAAAAATAACTATAGGGCACTCTTCTTGCGTTTCAACAAGCTTACCTATTTAATTTGAAGCGTCTAAAAATATGCCTTTATGAGATATTAAAAAAAGTTCGAAAAATCGATTATTTCGCTATTTTCGGCCCATTTTACCCCCGGGGAGCACCCTTAATATTCGTTCCGGATAAAAATAACTATAGGGCACTCTTCTTGCGTTTCAACAAGCTTACTTATTAAATTTGAAGCAGTTTAAAAATATGCCTTTATGAGATATTAAAAAAAAGTTCGAAAAGTCGATTATTTCGCTATTTTCGGCCCATTTTACCCCCGGGGAGCACCCTTAATATTCGTTCCGGATAAAAATAACTATAGGGCACCCTTCTTGCGTTTCAACAAGCTTACCTATTTAATTTGAAGCAGTCTAAAAATATGCCTTTATGAGATATTAACAAAAAAGTTCGAAAAATCGATTATTTCGCTATTTTCGGCCCATTTTACCCCAGGGGAGCACCCTTAATATTCGTTCCGGATAAAAATAACTATAGGGCACCCTTCTTGCGTTTCAACAAGCTTACCTATTTAATTTGAAGCGTCTAAAAATATGCCTTTATGAGATATTAAAAAAAGTTCGAAAAATCGATTATTTCGCTATTTTCGGCCCATTTTACCCCGGGGAGCACCCTTAATATTCGTTCCGGATAAAAATAACTATAGGGCACTCTTCTTGCGTTTCAACAAGCTTACCTATTTAATTTGAAGCGTCTAAAAATATGCCTTTATGAGATATTAAAAAAAGTTCGAAAAATCGATTATTTCGCTATTTTCGGCCCATTTTACCCCCGGGGAGCACCCTTAATATTCGTTCCGGATAAAAATAACTATAGGGCACTCTTCTTGCGTTTCAACAAGCTTACTTATTAAATTTGAAGCATTTAAAAATATGCCTTTATGAGATATTAAAAAAAAGTTCGAAAAGTCGATTATTTCGCTATTTTCGGCCCATTTTACCCCCGGGGAGCACCCTTAATATTCGTTCCGGATAAAAATAACTATAGGGCACCCTTCTTGCGTTTCAACAAGCTTACCTATTTAATTTGAAGCATTTAAAAATATGCCTTTATGAGATATTAACAAAAAGTTCGAAAAATCGATTATTTCGCTATTTTCGGCCCATTTTACCCCAGGGGAGCACCCTTAATATTCGTTCCGGATAAAAATAACTATAGGGCACCCTTCTTGCGTTTCAACAAGCTTACCTATTTAATTTGAAGCGTCGAAAAATATGCCTTTATGAGATATTTAAAAAAAGTTCGAAAAATCGATTATTTCGCTATTTTCGGCCCATTTTACCCCCGGGGAGCACCCTTAATATTCGTTCCGGATAAAAATAACTATAGGGCACCCTTCTTGCGTTTCAACAAGCTTACCTATTTATTTTGAAGCGTCTAAAAATATGCCTTTATGAGATATTAAAAAAAAGTTCGAAAAATCGATTATTTCGCTATTTTCGGCCCATTTTACCCCCGGGGAGCACCCTAAATATTCGTTCCGGATAAAAATAACTATAGGGCACCCTTCTTGCGTTTCAACAGGCTCACCTATTTAATTTGAAGCGTCTAAAAATATGCCTTTATGAGATATTAAAAAAAAGTTCGAAAAATCGATTAATTCGTTATTTTCGGCCCATTTTACCCCAGGGGAGCACCCTTAATATTCGTTCCGGATAAAAATAACTATAGGGCACTCTTTTTGCGTTTCAACAAGCTTACCTATTAATTTTAAAGCATTTAAAAATATCCCTTTATGAGATATTAAAAAAAAGTTCGAAAAATCTATTATTTCTCTATTTCTTGATTGAATTTTCTTAGAAACACTTCCCCTACATTTTTTTTCTTTACAATATGTTATTTTTTAATGAAGATTATGTTTCTGTTGAATGAAGTTTCTTTTGATTTCTATTGAAGAAGTTGAAAAACTCGTTGCGGTGCAACGGTTCAAACTTGAGACCCGTTATTTCCGGCAATTTTTAGAACCTTGGAAGCAACCTTAATAAATATTTCGTATAACAAAAATTATCGGACACCCTTCTTGAGTTATAAAGTGCTTACTTTATCCATTTGAAGCATTGAATAATAGGCCTTTTTGAGATACACCAAAAGGAATGTCTAAAAAAAGGAAAATTTCGATAATTTCGGCCAATTTTCAAATTCGCTGGACTGAAAAAATCAGTAGCCCGCATTTAGCTTGTACAATACGCTAAGTGAAATTTTAAAGCAGATAGAAACGAAACAGATGTAGCTATAGGTATAATACCTTTTGCGATACCGTCAAGAAGATAGTCAATAAGGTAGTTGTTTCTGAGAAGCCGTGTTGCTGAAGTACAAGAAAAACTATAGAAACGGTAGATTTATCGAACTCAATATACCTAAAACAGAGTGTTATGCACTAATCAAAGAGAATAGTATATTACGATACATGGCCAGAAAGTTGGATTTCCTCGCCTGCGTGATATGACGGCCGAGGCGAAGCCGAGGTCGTCATAAAACGCAGGCCAGGGCATCCAAAATTCTGGCCGAGTGTCGTATACTATTTTTCTTCATCCCAGTCCGAAAGTATACAATAATATAATTAATATTAATTATTAAATAATCATTTACGACGAACAGATAATACCACCCGATCTTACAGTATTTGTCTGCTACGTTTTCCGTAGCCAATTTCACACGTGAGACGTTATATTCGATTCATATTGTATTTTTGATGCCCGCCCGACATTTGCAAAACCGAGGCGAAGCCGAGGTTTTTGCTGGTCGGGGGCGGGCATCAAAAATATAACAAACATACACATAAGCATGTATAAATTTATTGAAAAATCGTATTACTTTAGCAGCGGTTTTAATGCAAAGTTGCGATAAACAGCGTGCATAGAATAAGTCGACTTTACATTAATAAAATTTACATTTGTAGTTAAATATCAATTACACTGTTAAAATTTGAACATAAAAAAATGAAACATATTTCTTTCACATGTATTTACATCACCGATATTAAATCAATATTAAATTGATAGAGTGGAATTTAAAAATGACACGAAATAGATAGAATGAACACAGTCAACATAAGTATTCTACATATACTCTCGCTCTCTCTTTCTATCTATCGTTTTATTAAACAAAACAATTATACAAGATATTTATAAGGCAACATTAAAATACAATTTACGTTTGAAAACCATAAGTGCTTGTAGTAAATTGATTAATAAATTTTAAATAATTTAGCAATGTTTACTTGAGAGGTTAAGCACTGTACATGTTATATTGGGAACTTTGCGGCCGTTGCTACAGCCGTTGCTATGCATCGAGGCCGCGAAAATCTGTGAGCCAATCAGAGCGCGCGAGACTCCGGCCGGCCGCAAAAGTCGCTCTTCCCGTATCCATATGCGGCCGGGAAACACGTACTTTCGGCGGGGGGATGAAGAAATAGTATATTACGATACATGGCCAGTAAAATAAGAAAGTTGCCGCTTTCCGGCCGCTGCGCGAATTGAAGTTGCCGTTTTCCGGCTACGTCGAGCAGAAAAATAGTATATACACCTTGGCCAGTAAAAAAGAAAGCCTCAGATCACATGATCGTCCACCTCGGCTTCGCCTCGCCCGACAATTACATGTGATCTGAGACATTTCTTATTTTACTGGCCATGGTATGTAATATACTATATCATTTTATTTATACCTCATCGTCTTCCAAATAAAACGTCTTTCTGCGAATTAACTACCTTATTGTATACTTCTTGAATTATTATTATTTACTAAAGTAAATTTATAAAAACTATTATTTATAAATTTAATATATATATATATTATTTATTGTTAGACCATTTATTATACCTGTAATAATGTAAATATCTCTCGAAAACTATTTTTTAATATCGCAATATTTTTAGAAACCAACTATCGGTTTATGCGTGTACTTCAAATACTTTTTACAGTATATAAATAAATAATAATTACATAATTTACAAGAATCAGAGGAAGTAAAATATCCTGTCAATTTTCGCATTTTTCGCATACATTTTTTTTAAAACATTCCTTATTTATTTTGATTCGCGATACAATATCATCTTGCTTCTTTAATTGAGACACTAAGTCCGCCCCCGCTACCGAAAACTGCGATGATCGTTCTGAAAAAGTATTCCCGACAAAAAGAAATATATCAAGCAGACACAGATCATAGCGCCATCCTTCTGTACGAAATCAAATTGACCGAAGGATAAAACAGATCTCGATAAAACATAGGCCGAGCGGATAAAACAGCGGCGTCATCGCGTCGCGATAAACATTTTTAATTATTGCATATTATTTCAATGTACATAATTAATAAGCTTAAAAAATCATTGCATTGTTGCAATACAAACTATATGTAAATTATTTCAATACAATTTATCTATTTTTAGCTTTTAAAAAAATCATTAACGCCGTAAACCATTCAATCGAATAGTCGCGAAAAACATATTTTCAAGCAATTAAAAATTATTTCTTTATTGTCACTTTACTTCTTTTTATTTTAAATGATTTATCCGATATTAATATTAATTATTTAATCTTTATTTTGCTCAGAAAATCATATTTTTGAATTTCGCGCGAGTGCGGTGTCACTTTTGGCGACGCTGAATCAAGCTTACTTAACTTTCTCCACAGTGTTCAAGACTCCAGCTCATGATCGATGTTTTTAAGCGATGTTACTGTAGTACATTTGGTTATTTGATCTATTTATTTTGTGTCATAATTTATTTATCTATATTTGATCCTGTTACTACATGTTACTATTTATTACTTTTCCATTATGTGATCCTTTTGAATTTTTGAATTTTTGAATTTTTGAATTTTATATTTGATTAAATTATATGCTTAGTTCCTAAATAATAGATTTGTTTGCATAATTATAATTAGTACGCTTTATATTTTATTCTATTTTATAGATATTTACACTCTTGCGTTTTTTGCTTTATATTTTATTTTGTAATTCTTCGTTGAAATATTTCTTTACTATAATTATGTTTATTATTTTTTCTTATTATTTGATGTAAAAATATCAGTATTAGTATTGTATTTCCGAGTGCCATTCGGTTTTTGTTAAACCTTGGCACAAAATAAACTTTGTTATCAATCAATCTCTCTCTCTCTCTACCTCTAATTCTCTCTATCACCTGGATATATAAGTTTAAGTTTAATCAGCATTGCTGTGTTATTTCATCTGTCATTTCTTCTGTATTTCATTGCGTCATTATACGTCATTTTTGTTACTATTTATTTATTTATTCATTGTATTCATTATATATATTCTTCTTTATTTTATATTGCGGTTGATATGCAAAAGCTAACTATTTTGTTATTTAACTATTTTGTTATTTATTTTTAAGTTTTAATTTATTAATCTATTAATCAATTGGGCATATATTTTATTTTGTTATTTTAATTCTTTACTCTGTCATGGTTTTTATTTTATATTTTTGTTATGCAATTTTATATTATTATCTAGTTTTAAAAAAGTTTTATTCTATGTATCAGTTCGCTTTAGTGCCTATGGGGTTTCTACCCCACAATTGGCCCAATAAATACATCAATCAATCAATCTCTCTCTCTCTATATCTCTCATTCTCTCTCTCATTCTCTCACTCTCTCAACCTCTCCCTCACGCTCCCTCACAAACCCTCATTCATATTCACTCTCTCCCTCTTACAGTCCCTCATACTTACTCACTCTTACTCTCGCACTCCCTCACTCTCCCTCATTCTTACTCGCTCTCACTCGCGCACTATATCACTCACTCCCTCTCACAGTCCCTCATTCTTACTCACTCTTACTCTCGCACTCCCTCACTCTCCCTCATTCTTACTCGCTCTCACTCTCGCACTATATCACTCTCTCCCTCATTCCCTCTCTCTCTCTCTGCCTCTCCCTCCCTCTCTCTCTCTCTCTCTCTCTCTCTGTCTGCCTCTCCCTTCCTCTCTCTCATTCTCTCTATCTCTCATTCTCTCTATCTCTCATTCTCTCTATCTCTCATTCTCTCTATCTCTCATTCTCTCTATCTCTCATTCTCTCTATCTCTCATTCTCTCTATCTCTCATTCTCTCTCTCATTCTCTCACTCTCTCCCTCACACTCCCTCACAATCCCTCATTCATATTCACTCTCTCCTTCTTACAGTCCCTCATTCTTACTCACTCTTACTCTCGGACTCCCTCACTCTCCCTCATTCTTACTCGATCTCACTCTCGCGCTATATCACTCTCTCCCTCTCATAGTCCCTCATTCTTACTCACTGTCACTCTCGCTCTCCCTCACTCTCTCTCATTCTCTCTCACTCTCTACCTCTCATTCTCTCTCTCTCTCTCTCTACTTCTCATTCTCTCCCACTCTCTACCTCTCATTCTCTCTCTCTCTCTCTCTACTTCTCATTCTCTCCCACTCTCTACCTCTCATTCTCTCTCTCTCTCTCTCTCTCTCTACTTCTCATTCTCTCCCACTCTCTACCTCCCATTCTCTCTCTCTCTCTCTCTCTAACTCTCAATTTTTCTCTCACTCTCTCTCTCTCTATTTCTGTCTCTCTCTCTATAACTCTCAATTTTTCTCTCACTCTCTCTCTCTCTATTTCTGTCTCTCTCTCTATAACTCTCAATCATTCTCTCACTCTCTCTTCCTATTTCTGTCTCTCTCTCATTCTGTCTCTCTCTATTTCTCTCTCTCTCTCTTTCTCTATCTCTCTTTCTCTCTTTCTCTTTCTCACTCTCCCTCACTCTTCCTCTCTCTCCCTCACACTTCCTCATTCTTTCTTACTTTCTCCGTATAGACTGGGATTGAGATGGCTGTCGGTTGAGTCCAGACGCTCATACCTCATTGGTTCTCTGGCGTTTAGCATTATCGCTCATAAGTCACCTTCATACCTGGCAGATCACTTCACCAAACTCAATACCCCTGGTCATGTTCCTCGTTCCTTTTCCCGTCATCCACCTAGGTCACTTATGTATCTTCCCCCACGCACCGAAGCTCTAAATAGGTCATTCGTCATTACATCCACTCGCATTCTAAATCTCTTTCCATCACTCACTTTCGAACCTTCATGTGTAGATAAATTCAAAATCATGCTATTTAATCATCTGTTTGGGCTTGTTCAGGCAGCCTGGTCTTTGCGGGTCACGAGTGAAGGCATAACCTCGCGGTCCATCCCTCACCTGGATGTAGATGTACAGTCGTGATCGTTTTAATTTATTTATTTACTCAAACTGTTAATCTTGTATTTTAAACTTTTATTTTTTATCATGTCTTTTCCTGCGATCAATGATTTATATTATATATTTTATTTTATTTTGTATCTTATTGTATTAATGCGTTTACCAATTATTATTAATTTGTACATATCTTTTATTTATTATTATTGTTATTATTGTTATTGTTATTATTATTATTGTTATTGTTTTTATACACGGATTTTATTTTATACCATGAGATACTTATTATTGCGTGCAATTGGAATTTATTTGTTATCTAGTTTTAAGAATATACACGCTGTAATTGTTTGCATATGGTGCCTATGGGGTATCTACCCCCTCATGGCCGAATAAAAAACTCAATCAATCAATCATTCACTCTTTCTTCTCTCTTTCGTTCTCTCTATCTTTCATTCACTCTCTCTTATTCTCTCTCTTTCTCTCTATCTTTCATTCTCATCTCTTATTCTCTCTCTCTCTTACTCTCTATCTTTCAATCTCTATCTTCATTTCATTCTCTCTCTCTTATTCTCTCTCTCTTTCTCTCTCTCTCCCTCTCTCTATCTCTCATTCTCTCTCTCTCTCTATCTGTTTTCCTATCTCTACCTCTCACTGTCTCTCTCGCTCTGACTCATTCTCTCTCACGCCAAAATGATGTTTGTCGGACGGACGGACGGATGGAGAATAAGAGAATGAGACAGAGCGAGAGAGACAGTGAGAGGAAGAGATAGAGAGAAAGAGAGAGAATAAGAGAGAGTGAGTGAATGATAGAGAAAAAGAGAGAGAATATGAGATAGTGAATAAAAGATAGAGAGAAAGAGAGATAATGAGAGAGAGTGAATGAAAGATAGAGAGAAAGAGAGAGAGAATAAGAAAGAGTGAATGGGAGATAGAGAGCGAGAGCGAGAATGAGAGAGAGAGTGATAGAGTGCGAGAGTGGGAGCGAGTAAGATAAAGAGAGAGAATGAGAGATAAAGAGATAGAGAGAGAGAATGAGAGATAAAGAGATAGTGTGAGAGGGAGAA
>JANSJX010000604.1:0-21100 GCA_026168455.1 Theocolax elegans | reverse complement strand
TTGATGTCTTCCAAATTAGGTAACTTGTCTGTAATACTTTTGGATTTACCAAATAAACCATATATATTATATATTTTTTTTTTTTCTACTTCTCTCAGCAAGTTTTTTTATTTTAGATTATTACAGTACGAGATTACTACTTCAGAACAGTAATATACAAAAATGATTTTTTGGATTTTGTTGTTTTTTCATTTTTTTTTGTTCTTTCAACTTTTAAGTTGTTTTTCTTTTTTTATATTAATTTTAAGAATATTGTGTTCATATTCTAAACATTTTTTCCACTTTCGGGTCTCAATATTTTCACTAATTTCCGATTTGTAAAAAAATTTAGAAGAAATGAAAATCATAAACTATATTTGAAAAATCAATTACAGAAATCTGTAATTTTTACGGACTCCCCTTAAAGTAGTTGTTTTATTTACTCACTAAATTCGTTATAGGGAAGAAGGTCAATATCACTGAGAACATATCTCTTAATTCAAAAATTGAGGTTGTGTTTGAAGTAATATTATTTGACTCTTTCTTCAAGCTGAATATTTAATTTGATTTGAATGATTAAATTCTGTCTTGATGCCGATTCATTAAGATTCGTCTCCAAAGGTGTCATTTTTTAATGGAAAACATACACTGATCAACGATACGCTGATGAAAAATAAATCTTGTTTTAATATTATATACAGTGCACTGAATTTACGATATGCTGCGTTGGGATAATTAAAAATCGCAATATTTATAAGAAAATACGTGAAATTTTGCAAGTGATAATAAAATTCATAAATATGATGAGCGCTCTCCATGGTTATTAGTAGGAATTTGTCGATCTGACGGAGGCGAAGGAAAAGAAAAAAAACACAAAAAGTTTTTCTTCCAAGCGACGTTTCGTTGGCTTGGTCTGCCAACCTCTTCAGGCTATTTTTTATTGATAACACACAAATAACAAATTAACAGAACGCACAAACAATATTGAAAAACTTAGATGTAAAAAAATACCTTTTTTATAATCGGATAACCGATTCGTCAAGCGGTTAGATAAACAGTCAACAATAAGCAAAACTCGGTGTATTTATATATATATCGCTAAAGGTAGTGTAACGTAAACATTGTACAACTGTCAAATCAGGCATTTAAATTCTGAGAACTGGGAATAAGAGCTATTTAAAAATCTAATATCGTCTTTCTTATTAATATTATAACATCAAGTTTAATGTGTAACATTCCGAAATAAGACGCTTTTTATAATAAGTAATATTCAGTTATTAATCAACATATGTTTTTAAATAAACATGAATTTGATTGGGATGGTGTAAAAATTGTCGATAGGGAGATCAATTATAAAAGCGTCTTATTTCGGAAATGTTACACATTAAACTTGATGTTAATAATATTAATAAGAAAGACGATATTAGACTTTTAAATAGCTCTTATTTCCCAGTTCTCAGAAATTTAAATGCCTGATTTGACAGTTGTACAATGTTTACGTTACACTACCTTTAGCGATATATATATAAATACACCGAGTTTGCTTATGTTGACTGTTTATCTAACCGCTTGACGAATCGGTTATCCGATTATAAAAAAGGTATTTTTTTACATCTAAGTTTTTCAATATTGTTTGTGCGTTCTGTTAATTTGTTATTTGTGTGTTATCAATAAAAAATAGCCTGAAGAGGTTGGCAGACCAAGCCAACGAAACGTCGCTTGGAAGAAAAACTTTTTGTGTTTTTTTTTCTTTTCCTTCGCCTCCGTCAGATCGACAAATTCCTACTGATAATAAAATTGTCAGCAATTTCAGTATTCCATCGCAATGTTTACAAAACTTATTTCTAAAATTGCATTAATATCCAAACGCGACAAGAATGTACCTTTATATATCTTAAAAAAACGAATATACGTACATTTAATGTTTAACATTTGATATAGTGACGAGCAGTAAGTAGAATGTTTTAGATCGTAATACTTTAACAAAAAACCTATAATTAATTACATATTATTTTATATTAACAATTAAATGTATTCATTTCAAAATATATATTACTTTTTTTTAATTAATTTTTTTTACATAAAAAGCAGTTATTATTAATTCTTATAATTGTAAAAAAAGCGTGCATGGTTGCTATACTTTGACCCTGTAATTTTTGTTTCTGATTGATAGATAGTCAAAAAATTTGATTTCAATGAAAATGTACGAAAAAATAGCTTATTTTACTCAGTTTCATTGGTACGTTTTTTTATTATTCTATCCTTAAATAAATACCCTAGTAGAATTTTAAATATGAAAAATGGGCTTAAAACTAAGAAATGGCCAGTGAAACTGGTCAGGTTCTATCTCAAAATGAAACGCTTTTTCACACCTTTCTTGACCATTTCTTAGATGGACATAACCTTCATCAAATATGAAACAACTTTTCGGGTAAACCTGTAAACAAAACTTAAAGCGTGTTGTGAAATTTGATCGGTTTTACCATTTGTAATAAATACAGACGATTGTTTACGCTATATAAATAGTACTTTTAAAGATATTTCGACGTTTATCATTTTTCTCTCAAATTGAGCCAAATCATTTTTAGGAGCTTGTTAATGGTTATTATACCTAGCTAAAATGGCCCATTTTTCTTAGTCTACTTAAAATTCCAAAAGCATTTTTGATGTTTAAAAAAAAGTTTGTAAGTTGGAATGAAAACCATGAATGGGCAGGAAAGGTTCGATAAAGCGTTTCATCGCTGTACACGACCTGGCCAATCGTCCTAGTTAGTTTATAGATTGACATGAGAACGCTACTCAGTAAATGGCTACAAAATTTTTGTTGATTCCACCAGGGTAACGATAGCTTTTAATTTTTATTTTAGTAAATATATATCCATCAGATGAAAAAAGGATAAATGGAAAAAACGTGTAATATTGTATTCTCTGCATGCTAGTATTTTTTAAAATATTATTTTGGCATTGATTAGTTTTCCTTACTTTGAACTATATTTTTACCAATTTTCAATCATTAAGACTTCAATTTTAAAATTTTCACCTGTTGATTTGTCATGGAATACTGCGTACGTGTGCGGAAACACATACATACATATACATATTGTATACGTATATATACAGCGTTCGAAACCATTTTTGAGTATAAAAATATTGGACCAACGATGGGTCCAGCGTTTGAAAAGTTTCGACTTATTCACCTCACATGATTTAGCATATTTTCGTTGTGATAGTCAACGTAGAAAAAGTAACGTGTTAGAGCTACATAAAACCGAAATAACCGAAATAATTATAAAATATATATAATATAATAATTTAAATAAACACGAACACGTTACTTATTTTCCGAAAGTATATGCGATCCCAGTGGGCAACGAGGCACTGCGTATAATTCGTCAAAAAAGATAAAGAAGAAAAAAAAGCTGTAGGCAGTAGGAGTTATTTAAAGCGACAGTGTGTTGTGGGGTCAAAACTAATTTTTCAATCTCACACCCTCTCGAGTCCTTTGTGCTAATCTGCCGACGGCGGTGTCCCAGGTATATACGCACACGAACGAATCATGGTCGAAAAATTAACTCCTTCCTTTGCACTCCTCCTGATATACATACGCGAGTTTAACGAGAACCCGGTCTCTCTGCCGTCTCATTAGCAGCTCGTGCAACTAAAACTATACGAGTATATATATATATATATATATAGAGAGAGAGAGAGAGAGAGTCCTTCGAGGTTAATGCGCCGTGACAGAATAATTCGAGGCTAAACGCTCGGCCTCGTTAAAACCCATTGCGGCAATGGCCTTTGCTCTCTTTGTTCTATATAGCTCCTCGACGATCTACCGAGAGCGACAAAACACTGACTTCCGATTCGTCTGCAGGTGCGTATGTTTGACCACCTCGATAATTTGCCTTTTGCTTCTTTTTTTTTCTTTGGTTTTACCAACTTTTCGATGTTATACACGTATAATTAGATTACTCTTTCGATTTCGGAGGGCGAGTTTCTGGGTTATTTATATTTATTTAGATTAATTGTGATGATAGTATCGCGCAACGCCGAGAACCCTCATGTTTTTTTATTTCATTTTAATCTATATTTACGTTGACACTATAATGTATAAAACAAACATTTTTTTCTTGTTAAACACTTGTGATATATAAAAACAATAAATTTTCTTAATAATTATACATAATATTTATATCAATCGTCAAAAGGCCTTTTACAATATTTTTTGTTTATTTCACAATTTTATATTTGTTAATTCATATTCATACATAAATTAAGATAAAATTTTTATTCTTATGATGAATCTCACTATATGACCGCCTGCACTTAGTCCTGCCTGACGTTGGTTTTCGCAATGTCTTAATTTCTGAAATAAACAAGTTGATGAGATTAGTAGAGTGAAATTCTCGTTACAGTATATATTAACGGGGAGTATATTTGATCTCCGAGAAACGGATATTTACTAAACTCTAAAATATGATTTTCTACTACACTTAGAAAAATTTTCATATAAAAATTACGATATTCTTGCTTGAAATCGAGACAAACTTGCAGTTCACTAATTTTTAGAACGAGTTCACTAAATTTTACAAAGCAGTATAGTAATTTTTATTGCGACTGAAAGAAAGAAAAATTTATTTTCGGACGGCTCCCGTGCCATCTTTTTTTTTATTTTTATAAGGTAAACGTCCCTGTTATTAAAACGCTTTGTCTTGTCTTTATAATTAACATTGATTTTAATTATTTAAAAGCTTTTAAACAATAAAATTTTGTAATACATTGTAGGCTGATAAGTTCTGAACAAGATAGAATTGAAATAATTATAATTCATTAGACAAATAAAAATTATTAATAAATTAGTGAAAAGCCAATGTGTACCCTCTATTAAACAATTTTTAAACACGTCCAGGTGTTTAATAATTTGTGTCCCTATTATTAAACATTATGTTGATGTGTATACCGGCGTTTAATAATTATTGTCCCGATTATTAAACGGTATTAATAAATATGATAAATAGGAAGTAAAAAGGATAATAAATACATAGTTTCATTAATATAAATGTCTCTATATTTAATAAAAAATATAAATTATAAATTGTAAATACCATATATATATTTATTTATTTAAACAACAATAATCAATAATAAGATTTATTTTTCATTATGTTATTTCTTTTTTTATTCTTTTTTGTACGAGTATCTTTTTTCTTGAAGCTTCCTTTTTTCTTCTAATAATTTCTTTTTTCTTCTTGTAATATTTTTTTTTCAGCAGCTTTTTCTTCTCTCTTTTTTCTGTTTTCTTCTCGCAAAATTTTCCTTTCTGCAATTTCTGTTTCTTTAAGCCTTTTTTTTTTCCTTCTCTTCTGTATGCTCCACCATTTATCAGATGTACCTACTGCAGGCAACTTTTGGCTATTGCTTTTTTCCAATAAAATTCTTTTTTTCTTGGTAGGTGTATTCGACAGGTAGTGTGAAAGTTTCTACAAAAGTTGCATTTAAAACAGTACTTTCTGAAAAAAATATTAATTATGTATTTTGTCAGTATTACACTGTACTGTACACAACAATTATTTCGCTTACTTATATTTATTAACTCACCTTGAATTGCAAATGTCACATTATTTTCTTTGTCATTTTCTATTGGATTACTTCATTCTCAGTTGCTGTTGAATTATCAATAAAATTTTGTAATACATTGTAGGCTGATAAGTTCTGAACAAGATAGAATTGAAATAATTAAATTCATTAGACAAAATAAAAATTATTAATAAATTATTGAAAAGCCAATGTGTACCCTCTATTAAACAATTTTTTAAACACGTCCAGGTGTTTAATAATTTGTGTCCCTATTATTAAACATTATGTTGATGTGTATACCGGCGTTAATAATTATTGTCCCGATTATTAAACGGTATTAATAAATATGAGATAAATAGGAAGTAAAAAGGATAATAAATACATAGTTTCATTAATATAAATGTCTCTATATTTAATAAATAAAATATAAATTATAAATTGTAAATACCATATATATATTTATTTATTTAAACAAAATAATCAATATAAGATTTATTTTTCATTATGTTATTTCTTTTTTTATTCTTTTTGTACGAGTATCATTTTTTCTTGAAGCTTCCTTTTTTCTTCTAATAATTTCTTTTTTTCTTCTTGTAATATTTTTTTTTCAGCAGCTTTTTCTTCTCTCTTTTTTCTGTTTTCTTCTCGCAAAATTTTCCTTTCTGCAATTTCTGTTTCTTTAAGCCTTTTCTTATTTTCCTTCTCTTCCTGTATGCTCCACCATTTATCAGATGTACCTACTGCAGGCAACTTTTGGCTATTGCTTTTTTCCAATAAAATTCTTTTTTTCTTGGGTAGGTGTATTCGACAGGTAGTGTGAAAGTTTCTACAAAAGTTGCATTTAAAACAGTACTTTCTGAAAAAAATATTAATTATGTATTTTGTCAGTATTTACACTGTACTGATACACAACAATTATTTCGCTTACTTATATATTTATTAACTCACCTTGAATTGCAAATGTCACATTATTTTCTTTGTCATTTTCTATTGGATTACTTCATTCTCAGTTGCTGTTGAATTATCTATAACATTTTTCTGCGTATGAGTTGATTCCAGAGCCACTTGAGTCTGTTCATCTCCTGCAAACATATGTAAAAATTTTAAATAACCTTTTTTCAATTAATGTATTATATTAAAACTATTTTTACAAACCTATTTCTTGAGATAGATGGATATTATTTGCAAATATTCGATCAGTTAAATTATCATCTGAGTTTAAATCTAAATTATTTCCACATGTGTTGAATCAGTCTTACAAATATCTAAATCGGTTAGATATAAATCACTTGATTCTACGGTGACAATTCCACTGTCATGACAAGTTGAATTACCTTCATTCATAGATGCTGTTAAATTACCTATAACATTTTTCTGCGTATGAGTTGATTCCAGAGCCACTTGAGTCTGTTCATCTCCTGCAAACATATGTAAAATTTTAAATGACCTTTTTTCAATTAATGTATTATATTAAAACTATTTTTACAAACCTATTTCTTGAGATAGATGGATATTATTTGCAAATATTCCATCTGTCAAATTATCATCTACGTTTAAATCTAAATTATTTCCACATGTATTGGAATCAGTCTCTTCAAATTCTTTAAATTCTTTTGAAGTTATATCGATAGACGTTAAAAGTTGATTATTTTGTTCTGCGATATCTAAAATTACTCCACTATCATCATTTGATAAGTATAAATTGTCAATTGTAGGTACTATACTTGTTGAATCTGCACTTTCTACACTGATTACTATAACTTCAGTTGGAGGGCTATTTTCAAAACTCAAATTGTCAAATTGACTGTCCTGATGATTTTCAGAACTTAAAACTGTGTCATTTATTAAAGTACAATCCATATAAATTAAAGAGTATAGAATTAATATTTTTATAAAATTCATTATTCAAAAATTAATTTTGTTTTGTATAAGTGAAGTAAATAATAAATTAAGAATTATATTATATATGTATCAAGTTATGGCGAGTCAACTGCATTCAGGAGTGTTCAAAATAATTACAATGATTAACATAATTAATTCGATACTAAAAAAACTTAAAAGTGTAAATAGATTCGCGAAATATTAAAATCAGGTCTGCGTATAACATGTAAGTGTTTATATATTATACAATTTGTTTACCAGATGCTGATCCGTTAAGGCGTAACCAATATTCAAACAGACCTTTATTTTCAATATTAATTGATGTACCAGTAGTATGTGCAGATTTGAACTCTTGAAGTACTCTATCGCCAATATTATGTTCAAAATCTTGAATCTGTTTTTTCTTGTCATTATCTCCAATCGAGTGACTATTATCTACTTGTATTATATTTTGTGTACAAGCATTTTTCTTTTTTTTGGCTAAAACATTGTAATCTATAATATCTGGGTTAAAAGGCATTAATCCACAAGCTTTGAAACCATTCTGAATTATTTGTTTCTCTTGTGTAAAAGCATCAAATGCTTTTTTCAAAACACATGGAAAATCTTCCTTTTTTAATCTTAACCTGTCATTTTCTGCCTTCCATTGTGGTACTACCTTTCTCCAAATTTCTCTAAATGGATGAAACAGTGCTACGTCCAATGGTTGCATTAAGTGTGTAGCATGTGGAAATAAAGAAATTATTTCAATTTTGCGATCCCTACAAAATGAAACTAGTGGAATAGTGACGTGAGATGAATGTCCATCTAAATATAAAATTATTGGGAAACTTGCTTCAATCTTTATTAACCAAGGATAGAATACATTGGTTATGTATTCAAAAAATGCTTCAGTAGTCATCCACCCATTCTCTGAGTTGCCAATTCCCCAATCACTTTGACAGTTTTTGTACACTTTAGCAGGCACTCCTTTGCTGTACTTATACATAATCATGGGTGGTGCACGGGAACCATCTGCACTGTACATAAACAAAGTAGTAAGACATTCTTTCTCATCACTGTCTACAACTTTGTATACTGAGCGAGACCCCTTCTCTACAAGCACTTTGTCAGAATTAGGACATAATTTTATACTACTTTCATCGCAATTAAAAACTCTTGACGGTGCAATGTCAAACAGGTCCTTCGATATCAAATAATCTTTGACCTCTTGAAACCAACCTCTTAAATGTTCCTCTGTAACAGCAACACGAGTAAGGCTGAGATGTTGAGCTGTTCTTGTGGATATGTTAGGATGACGTCTGCGGAACCCCTCATACCAGTGACGTCCTGGTCGATTGCCAGTAAAACAAGTTTTTTTACCTAATTTATTTATATACAATTGCACACTATCCAATAGTTCTACTTTCGTTACAGGATAGCCCCTCCTACTTCTGTATAAAATCCAATTTACAATATTTTCCTCTTCTTGCTGCGATAATATAGTCAGAACGCCAGTCTTAGTAGATTTTGATCGTTCGGGGTTCTGAATTTTGCAATAGAGGCTAGTTAGAGGTATTCCATAAGTCTTTGCTGCTTCTCTATAAGACATTTTTTGACTTTTCATTGCTGTAATAGCATTTTAAAGCGCCTTTGGAGAATATTTTTTCCTTTTTTCCTTAATTTTTTTACTTTTTCCTAGCACTTTATTTTTACTTTCTCTCATAATATATTCAATTTTGACTCTCTTTTTTGCATTTTTCTTATTGTTTTTATTCTTTTTATTTTTACTTTTGGCCATACTTAACAAATAAGTAAAATTCCTGTAAAATAAAAATACTTAATGTACAGCAAAATTTAGGTTAGGTTGTATTTTTTTATGCTATTGAAACAAACACGTTATTTCATAAACTTACTTGTACTTATTTCAGAAACAATCCAATAAATATACGTTTGAAATATATTAACGTTAAATATACACTTAAAAAATAAACACAAACTGCAAATCTTTTCTTACCCGACACGTGTTTAATAGCCACGGACAGTCATAGAATAAAGCGAACGTACGTATTAAACGTCCGTTCCGACCATTCCGATCGTTTAATAAGTAGGGACAAGGATTGAATAGATGTACATAGATTTTGAACAGGAATTTAATTATATAAAAATAATAAATAATAAAATAAACAAGTAATTAATAAATTCTAAATGCTTCAATCTTTCAATTAAACTAAGTCTGATCTTTGATAAACTAAAAACTTAAGAATGATTTTTAACTGAATGAGACGATTTGGTTAGGACTATTGTTCGCAATGTACATGATTTTCCGCAACTTTAGAAGGAGCCCATATGTTACATTTATTTTTTGCTTAAATTGTTTATTAATTCAAATTATTAATATTGTTTCAGAAACTAAATTATCTATAGTATTTTACAAAATTTTTTTCGTTCCACTAAACTTTATATGTAGATTATTAATTTTATTTTAGTTCAATTGTTTAATACGGGGTACACATTTTGAACGGTGTTTAATAACAGGGACGTTTACCTTACATAGAATTATTTAGATATATTATTATTTACATACATTTAAACTGAAATATAAATTGAATAATAAATTATTTTAATGAAAAAAACTTTGGATCATCCGACACCGGGATTCGAACCTGGGACCCTCCGCGTCAAAATCGAGCACGTTACCGCTGCGCCGCATCAACCTTTCCATTGTTTAACTTCGAATCGTCGTTATAAGCTACAGGTCGCTCAAAGGATGCGCGAACTTTATTAACATTTATTGCATTATCCCGTTGTTAATATCAATTAAAAGCTAAACCAGTCGGTTTGTAATTAATATGGTTAAAATTCTGTCGATTCAGATTAGTCAAATGCGTTAATTAATTGCATAAATTCGAATAATAAGTCAGCTAACCTAACAGTTTCGTTTGAGAATAGCAGAAATTTCAATAAATTTTACTATACTGGACACTAAAATTGTACTACCCTGCCTACTAACATTCGCCGTACACAAATATTACTGAAATGTCTAACAAAATTTAGTAGCTGTTGTGATATTATTTCATAAGACTTGCAGTAAAATTTGTTGTTTCTTTCATTAAAATTTAATATCAGTTGTTTTATATTTTGTTGAGTCCAGATTTTTAGTGAACTGAAATAGCAATTATTCTTGGAAGTGTTTACTTATTACCAAAATAAATATTGCACTTTTTCAACTGAACCTTGTTTGTCTCTCGCTTACAGTAAAAATATCGTAATTTTTCATAGAACTCTTTTCTCCGTGTAACTATTAAAATATTAAGAAACCCGTGATGTCATGTGATAATGCCGTTTTTCACGATATAAGTAAATAACGAAAAATCGGTCCAAAAAAACTCTTGTAAGAAAGCTTATTATTTATTTATTGAATTGAAAAATATTTATTAATATTTTTAAATTATTACTTATTTCTTTCATATTTCGTTACCAAATTGAAATACTTTAGCTTCTTTTCTTTTAAATTCAATATCTACTCGATCTCAGCTTTCTTCTGAACTGGAGATTGAATGTATATCTTTATTTGTATTTGTTTTATAAGCGACCAAAGTCAAAGGACGTTTTGGCGAATATTTTCGTTATTTGTTTATAATTATCGTGAAAAAAAGCATTGGCACATGAAATTCCGGCTTTCTTCATATATTTATAGTAAAAATCATAACCTAGAGTTTGGAAAAGATCCGATTCCTGGAGATCAAGTACTCACCTTGCATAGATTACTTAGATTTTATAAATTGTCGATAGTTGAGGGTCAATAATAAATAAATCTACTTTATACATTTTTTTTATTTTAACGTCGCTCTTTTTATGCTCACAAATCGGTGGTAATCAGCGAGAGAGGCAGCATACGATGTCTCGGTGAAGAAAGCACTTGTTGAAAATACATTCCCCATGGTGGTTGTATCAATCGTCCGGGACCGGGAATCGAACCTGGGACCTCCAGATTACGAGCCACGAGCCCGGCGCCCTAATCGGTCGAGCCATCGCAGGCCTTAATTTATACATTTAAGGGTATATTCAGATAAAAAAAAATTATTTTTTTGTTTTTCAAGTTTGATCTAAATCTTTTGTGGCACATTTGTAATAAAAATATAAACTTTCCTGAATTTTTTTTAACAAGATAAAATTATTCAACTGTAGTTATGCAGCAAATGTATCAAAAATAGTGCACAGTGCCAAATGGTCCTGGCAGGATATTAATTTTTGGATTTATTTGTGGATTTATTAACTTTACACATCACGTTTTTTTAATTTGATAAGTCTTTTGCCTATTAAACAAAAATAATTTATTAAAAAATAAAATGTATATAAAACATTGTTATTTTTGAAAATAAAAAATTTATTTGAAACAAAATGAATTTATCGTTCGATGATATGTATATATGTGTATAATATATAATATCAGTCTCTCCAAGCTTAAAAGCAATAAACAGGGCAGCTACATATGAGGAAAAGGCAAAAAATTCTAATAAAATAATAATAATAGAATGCATATACGAAATAGATAAACAGGAAAATAGTGATAAAGTAGGCGAATGGGAAAACGATAGGAAGACATGCTGGAAAAGAGCAGAGTTAGATATAACGGAGAAAGAGAGAATAAGATCAGAACAGGGAAATATAATAACAGAAATATGTACTAGGTTAGCTGAAAAAGAAAAGCAAATGAGAAAAGAAAGGATAGATAAATCAAAAAGTTGTAGCAGATATACGATTTTAATAACAGAAAATGTACCTGAATATTTAACAAAGAATTTAACTGGGGAAGAAATTAGTATTATGGCAAGGTTTAGATTAGGTAACGATGAAAATGAAAATAAGTATTGGATGAAAGATTGTGACAAATTATGTAGGATATGTAAAACGACAAAGAAAATCTAGAACATGTATTATTTAATTGCAAAAATAAATAGAAAACGAATGTGATGTTAGTATAATTTTAAGTCATGATGCGAATGGTTTAAAATATTGAAAAAGATAGTGGAATTAAGAAAGAACTATATGAATAAATAAAAGAAATTTAATATATGTAATGGTAATATATATGTATATGTTTGTAGTGATATAAACATGTACTTTATAAAAGAAGTCGCTAAGCCGACTGGTAAAGAATTATGTATAATAAATATAATAATAAATAAATAATATCAGTCTCTCCGAACTAAATGCTTTACTTTAAAATAATTTATTTTTTATTAAATTAAACTAAAATGTATTTTTATTTTTTATAGAATAATAACAAAATGCTGTTAAATTAAAAAAAAAGCCTGTGTAAATTTTGAACGTGTACTTGAAAGAATAATCACAAAAATTTCAAATGAATCTAAAAACTAATGTCTCGCAAGGAGTATTTGGCACTAATCACTAGTTTCGACACATTTTCGTGTATAATTTGGTTAAAATGATTATATTTTGTTAAAAATTTCCAGAAAAGCTTATATTTTTTATTACAAATGTGTCACATAAATTTCAGCTCATGAAGATTCAAAATAAAATATTTTTTTAACTTTACTCTACCCTAAGTTCACAACGTTTCATATATTTTTTACACTAATTATGAACAACCAGGTCAAAATCAACTAATAATAAAATCACTAATATTTAATCCAAGTCAAAGGACGCGATAGCGCCCGTCGCAAGTATGAGCGCGTAAGCCATATATACAGCTAACTCAGTCCTCATATTTTTCATTTCATAACCGTTTATTATATACTATTTATTTTCATGAAATCTATGAAACATTACTTTTCCTATTTATTTATCTTCTGTTTACATCTAATTTTGTCCGAATTCATTCACGCATAATTAAGAAAAATCGCGATAAAGAAATTGGATGTCGATTTCCGTTACTCGATTTTTGTCTTCTCCCTTTTTATATATATATATATATAGTCAACTCGAAACAAAAAGAGATAGCAATAGTATGCAAAATCCATAAGATAGAAAGAGATACAATGCTGTCCAGTCCGTGAGAGAACGCGTATAGAAGTAAAAACATATAGAAGTAGTTGACACGTGACCGTGAGAGGGAGCTAGTTTTAGGTGAACACTTTCGTCACAGCTGAATCGTCCGTCACATTATTCCGTTTCGGTATTTTTTATTGTACTGCAATGCAGATACTATTGCAAGATAAGGACTTCATAGTCGCTCTTACCGTATACCAGCATGTCAATCTTTGACTACTCGACGAAAGAGAGAGAGAGAGTGAGATAGAGAGAGATTGATTGATTGTTCTTTATTTGGCTTTATGGGGTAAATACCCCGTAAGCACTAACAGCATGAAGTACAAAATTATACAGAAAATAAAATAAAATAAAATAAAATAACAATATTTGTAACATATATAAAAACGTTAACAATATATAGCGATAATTACAAAAGCAGTGACTAGATTTGATATAATAAAAGAGTGTAAAATATTTTAAAAGTATATGTACAATTCATTAAAGAATAAATAAAAACTTAAAACTACACAACAATAAATAAATTAATTAACTTAGCCGCTGCATCGCTTATGCGCAGCATCGCTGAAATTTGGCAATTGTACTAGAGTTAGTTACTAAAATAAAAAACTTAAAATAAAAGAATATAAACTAAAAATAAAAGAATATAAATATAAATTACGCAGCATCCAGGTGAGGGATGGACCTCGGCAATAAGCCCTCAGACACTACCCGCAAGGACCTATTTAAGGCTTCTGTGCGCGGAGGAAGATACATGAGCGATTTGGGAGGATGACGGGAGGAAGAGCGAGGATTTTGGGCGGGGGTATTAAGCAAGGTGAAATGATCAGCAAGATATGAGGGTGAATTGTGAGCAATAATATTAAATGCTAGGGAGCCGATGAGATATGAACGCCTGGACTCAACCGACAGCCATTTTAGACCAAGTCTAAACGGGGTGACGTGCTCACGTCTCGCTATGTTACCCCATACAAATCTGACACAGGCATTCAACAATCTTTGAAGCTTGGTATTTTTAGTCTGATCTACATCATTATACACTGCGCACGCATAGTCTAGATGGGGAAAAATAAGCGTTTCAACAAGACTCTTGCGAAGCTTGATCGATAGTGATTTATTGTAAAAGCGGAGAGAATGCAGAACACCGTGAACGCGCCTAGAGATTGACATGACCTGCTTAGACCAATCGAGGGTAGGGGTGATCAGCAACCCCAGAGATTTAACCACATTCTCGTAATCCAGCAAGTCATTACCCAGCCTAACCCTCGGGGCAGTGTTCAGGTTGATACGCGAAATAAAAGCCTGACTGCCCAGGATCATTACCTTCGTCTTTTTAACATTCAGTGAGAGGCCATTTTCCAATGCCCAATTTGCGATCGCATTCGCATCGTGAGATACGCGTTGAACACCAGCGTTGAAGTCAGATGGAAAGAACGAATGGTAAACCTGGGCATCATCGGCAAACAACATATGATTGCTATACTTTAAAACCTTAGGTAAATCATTAATGAAAATGGAAAATAAGATCGGACCCAGAACACTGCCCTGAGGCACACCAGCATTCACCTCCAGCCAATCAGAAAACGTGCCAACCTCATCCACGACGGCCTGCTTGCGACCTACAAGGTATCTGTAAAACCAGTTAAGTACCAAATCTGTACAGCCGATATCGCCCAGCTTACGGATGAGCTTATCGTGTGGGACTGTATCAAAGGCCTTGGAGAAATCAAATAGCACTAGGATCGTAATCATTCTGGAGTCAATTGCTCTTCTAACATCATCTAACACCCCCAGAAGAGCTGATTGAGTACTATGGCCCTTTCGAAAGCCCGCTTGCCTGTCAATTAACAAATGATTAGATTCGAGGTACTCAACCAGCTGATCATGTACCAATCTCTCCAAAACCTTTGAGATCTCACAAAGCTTGGCAATAGGTCTTGTGTCCGAACACGACTCCAACCTGCTCGACTTCGCCAACGGAAACAGCACGACCTTCTTCCAGCAATCGGGGAACCATCCGGCAGAAAGCATACCATTAAAGAGTTCCGTTAATGGTAGGGTAATTTGTGGTTCCAACAGTTTTAACATATTGACAGATATGCCATCGATGCCGGACGCTTTGGAAGAAGCTCTAGCAATAGTCCGCTGAACTTTTTTGGCTGATACAGGTAGAAAGCTGAATGAAGGAGACGTTGGAAAGTGACAAATATTAGAAATGATGGATGCGAATGAATGAATAGAGAGTGGTGGAGAATGATTTGAAATAGAAGCATAGTAATTGTTGAGTTGATGAATTGTAAAGTATTTTAATGGCGAAGGATTGGACTTCATGCCCAGACCCATATTTTTGAGTAGTTTCCAGGACTTAGTAGAGTCCTTTCATTGTCTAGCTTTACTTGTAAATAGCGAAATTTACTAGAATTTATAGTGTTCTTAGCTCTATTCCTCAACTGCTTATATACATTGTAGTCAGAAAACAACCAGAATTACGAAATTGCTTAAAAGCATTATTCTTAGCCTTAATAATGGTTTTATTTCTAGAGTAACCCATGGCTTGTGCTTTGTTTTAATTGTAACTAATTTGGATGGTGCTAAGATATTGAACGTTGATGAAATGGAACTACAGAGGGAGGATAACGATGATGAAAGAAGGTCGAAATGACTAGATGAAAAAGATCGTAAAGGTGTGGGCTGGTCGGGCCAGGTAGATGAAGTTGAATCTGAAAATGCTGAAGATTGAAGTAATGAATTATGTGAATGATCCAGAAATGAAGTGAAGGTGGTGGCGAGTTGAAAGAGGTTGATCTTCTCCAAGTCCCTAACCCAGAACCTCTTGACTTGGTCCGGCGTCTTATTGATCATAAGGGAGATACTAATGGCATCATGCCCCGCCGCAAAGGGAGAATCAGATTTATTATAAACATAGTCAGGCACTGGTTCACGAACCAGGAAAAGATCCAACCAGGTATGAGATGATCCCGCCGACGTCACAGCGTGGTGCGTAGGTTCTGATGGAATAAGGAAAAGGCCTAGAGCCGACAAACTCCCCATCAGCATATTCGCTGCAGCATTAGATGATGACATATCAATGTTGAAATCGCCAGTAATAATAACATGTTTGTAATTGGGGAGAATGTCAGCAAGAACATCAAAGAACTCCGTAGGGTAAGCAGCAGAAGGTCTACGATACACCACTGCCAACGCCAACGCCACCGTTTTGTTTAATACACGCAAAATAAGAAATTCGTGGGCGTTGGAGAAGACAGGATCAGAGTGAGCTATGATGCTCACAGTAAGCCCATTCCGAACATACGCCGCCACACCACCACCCTCCTTACCTACACGATCCAACCGATACAGAGCATAGCCTGGTAATTGAAGAATTTCAGAGGAATCGCTTTCAGTAAGGAAGGTTTCCGTGATGGCTATGACATCGTGGGATTCAGGAAGAACAAGAGCTTCGATAGATGAAAAATGAGTTTTTAAGCGATTAATATTAGTATGAAAAATGTTGAATGAGTTAGATGATTTAACGTTCCCGACCCGACCTGCTCTGTCTCATTTGGTATGAGGCGAGAGCGGAGGGAGTTTATTCAAATCAGCTTCCGAAGTTACACGCACGAGTGGACCATCCCTCACCTTTCGTATAAATACACTTAAATTATTGACAATAGGCCTCGCGTAGCCTAACTCTTTACATTTAAAGGTTGCCGCTTGCCAAAGGTCGAATAAAGGCTTGGGCCATAATGGCCGAATGAATAGCATATGGTTGCCGCCATCCCCAAAGATCTTCGACGCCGACTGCCCCTTTAATAAATGTGCTCTATCCAGAATCAAGTCCCTTGACGAGGCCGACGATAGCCGAAAAACCAAACCACGGCTGCGCGGTTGAGCCGATGTTTCGCCCTCAGCAGCTGGTCTGGATCGCGGTAGCCAAGGTCTGGTCTCAACAACTTGCTTTAACATTAAAGGTAGCTTTATCGTGCCAAGTATCTTGTCGACATGTCAATGTCGGAGAGGGACGACGATAATGGCAAGCCCGTAGCCAAAATCTCGCAGGTGTCTTTGGTGTCGGGAGAAATCACACAGGAAGGTGCATTCAAACAACAGCCGGAAGGTCTGTTCTCCTCCATGGCAACGATTCTCTGCTCTAGCTCGGTGTAACGATCATTCAAGCTGTCTAAACGCACCCCCGTGGCCGACTCCACTCGATCAACGCGAGCATGTAGAGCCACAATATCCGCCCTAACTTCATCCAGTTTCCCTCTACACGATCGACCTTCTCGACCACTGACTTTATATCGCTCCGCAAATTGTCGACATTTAGCTGGAGGCTTGCCTGCAAGTTGCGCGCGAAGCTCTCCATCCACGGTGGTGTACCCGCCATTGCGTCGGCTTCAGGCGCGAGAGAGACAGAGAGAGAGAGAGAGATAGAGAGACAAACATTGATAAAATTCTAACCATGAAAACAATGTTTTCATTTTCATGCAAGTGATGGTATAACTTTTTTTAATCTTAAAGTATAATGTTATAAAAATTGTTTAAAAAATAAATGTATATTATTACATAATTTTAATTATATTTATTATATTATTGTTTCATTTTATTTACATAATTTTATCAATAAATTGAAATGCATCAACTATATTGTCAAAGCAGGGAATAGATAAATTACCAAATTAAACACAAAATTTAACAAAAATTATAAATTAAATTTAAAAATTTTTTCTGCAATTAACAAAACATTTTTTGTAATAAATAGTATTTTAAATTATAGAATTTATATGATATAAATTTAAACAAATCTGTTCCCTAATCAGGCTTAGCCCTATCCTCTTTGCTAATAATGTAGCTAGAGATATTACAATTTTAAAATAACATAATATAATAAGTCATATTCTATATTTTTGGTGCTCGCAAACATCGCAAGACCATGACTGAGCAATAATAAAAATATATGCAATGATTATAAAGGAATCTTGCTTTAGAACTAAAAATCATTGAACGGTTTAAAAACTGTCAAAAATTGTATAAAGGCAAACATATGTTTACGTTATAAGCGTGCATATAACATTCAATTAATTTTAATAATTGACATTATATCTATTTTAATTTTTCTTATAATTTTTATCTCTGAAAATGTAATTTTAAAGACTTACTTATGAAGGTTGTTTTTAAGTTGTTTCAGTAAGTATAAATAATTGTTCTCTGTACGGATCTTAAATTTAAGTAAAATATTGTGAATTATATGTATTAGAAAAATAACCTTAGATCTTCCAGTTCGGAGTTCCTAAATCAAAATGAAGTACGAGCGTAACTTTGAAAACAAAGAAGTTGTCAAATTATATATTTTCATAAATTACTTTATGTATATTGGTAAACTTAATTTTGTAATTATTCTAAATTATATGTGTAAATGAGCACAAATTAATTATAATGATTTATTAAAAATTAAAATATGAGTTTAATTCGAACACTCGTACGAGCAAGACGTGTTTATAATCGCTCTTCGTAATCATTATAAGCGCGTGTTTGTATAAGACGAGTTAGAAGTGCTGAGTGCCGAGTATGGCAATTTATCATAAACATTTCAATTTTAAAATTTAATCTATATCTAATTAAAGTGATCTCGCTGAGTCTCTGACTACAGAGACTCAGCGTATATAATTACTAACGTTAAAAAATGGCAAGTAGTCAAGTAGACGCAATGCAATCGTCTGCATTTATAGCTCATTATGAAAAAGTACTAACTAGGGAACATGCTATCGTAGTCGATTCAGTCGAAGGTTTTTCAGTGAAAGATTATGCAATTGCTCTTACAAATGTTGTTAATCCAAAGAATATCCTGTATGCTTCTCGCATAAATCAAGGAAGAGTGTGTTTTTATTTAAGTGACAGAAAACTGACAGAAAAACTCGTTAAGGTTAAAGTGCGATAACCTTAGGTAAAAATGTTTTATCAATTAAACGCTTGGTATCAAAGGCAAGAATAGTCCTAATCCCTAACGTTCAACCCTGCATACCCACAGTATTTATTCTTCATGAATTGAAAAAACTAGACATAACATTAGTCTCTAACATAACTACGATCAAGTCAGCATTCAACATCCATCTCCAAGTCATTTACTAAGCTTTAGAAAGCAAATGTTTATAAAAACTGAGGACATTTCCAAAATACCTGGAAATATAAAAATTACGTTAGACGAGGTGAACTTTTGGATCTATTTCTCGTCAGAAAAACCAACATGTTTTATATGAGTCTTCATAGAGTTTCCGCAATAGAAAATACTGAAATCAAATCGACATAAGCAACAAGTATCTTTAATTAAATATTTATATATTTTTTTTGTTTTGTGACAAGGTGGATTTAATCCACTTGTCATATAGATGCCAGCATTACCGACACCGCGAAGCGGGCGCGGTATCGGTAGCATATGAGAGCAATAAACAGGCGCTACGACCAGTGCGGGCGTAGCGCAGTGGTTAGCGTGAACGCCTTCGGATCCGAAGGGGCTCGGGTTCAAGACCCGACGCCCGCTTCATTTTTCATTCAGCACTTAAAAAGTCTCATGCCACAGTTTAAACTCCATAAAGTTTCTGCAATAGAAAATACTGCAATAGAAAATCAACCTTCGGTACCAACATTCAAATTCCAATAGTGAATACCAATATTGGTTCAACGTTGGATACCTAAGTTCAAAATCAATAATGGGTACCAATATTGCTCCGACGTTGGATACCAACGTTCCAAACCACAATGACTATCAATATTGGATGAACGTTTGATACCAACGATCAAAACCAATAATGAGTACCAACATTGGTCCAACGTTGGATACCAACATTGGTCCAACGTTGAGTACCAACATTGGTCCAACGTTGGATACCAACATTGGTCCAACGTTGAGTACCAACATTGGTCCAACGTTGGGTACCAACATTGGTCCAACGTTGAGTACCAATATTGATTCAACATTGGGTACCAACATTCCAAACCAACTATGGCACAGGGATGGGCGATTCTACTCCATTCTCTAATATTTATTCGATTCTTTTTTTAAAGTATCGATTATTTATTCGATTCTTTTTTTAAAGTATCGATTATTTATTCGATTCTTGAAGAATCGATACTCCAGAAACAAAGAATCGATACTCCATAAAAGAAGAATTGATACGACTATACGACAGCACTTATATGAATTACGAAAATATCCTGTAGTAAGTGGTTTACAAAACTTAAAACACGACAAGTGGTTTACAATACTTAGAACACGAAAAACGGCAAAGAAGCACTGAGCAAAGCAAGATGATGTGAAAACCATGCGGTGCCCGACCGTATTCCAATTTTCGACGTTGAAAATTGGAATACGAATCAAAGACTGAGTACTGATAATATGATAATATAAAAATATTAATAGTGAATTAGTGTCTATAAGTAAACAGAAATCTGTATAATCATAGAGGCTATCAGTATGTAAAACATAGCTATTACATTACAGGATAGATTAACGAAAACTAATTTTGAAAACTTAATCTCCAAGTATTTTTAATTTCAATTTTCAACCCAATTTTTGTATAAGATTATATAAATGTGTATCTAATACAACGGCAAGTATTTTGTATATGTCAATAGAAATTTTTTATATATTTATTAGAGTTTCACTTTCAGTAAT
>JANSJX010000603.1:0-21100 GCA_026168455.1 Theocolax elegans | reverse complement strand
ACGCCTCTATCACTCCAAATTCCGACCACAGAAAAGGCGGAAGATCGGGGCCAATTCGCCCACAGGAGTGAGAGAGAAAGAGAGATTGACGGGGAGATTTAGCGCGGGTCGTATAGCTCGTATAAAGATTAAGATTTTGTGATGTCATTATTTAATGAATATTTTATTTTTTTCAAAGATACGCCCCTGGCTTTAGGTACACATTAATCCCTTAAAGAGTTGTAATACTAAAAAAATTGGAATCTTATTTACTTTTTTATCAAGAAAGATTGATTTATGAAAAACCCTCTAACAGTTTTCTACTTGTTTTTAATTTAGTGTATGAATTCTTGAAAATTCTCATCACTAAAGCTTCAGATTTTAACAGATGCAAAGGTAATTTTAACCTATCTATTACCGACAAAAAGTGATATTAAGTATTATTTATTTAAAATTAATTTGAAAAATAGCTCTTTATCATACTATATTCTTTTTCTATATCAATATTAAATGGTTGAATGTTCGATCTTCCCGAGTAAACGGTGAAAAAGAAAAAATTCAATTTTTAATTGAACATTTGACCATATTCTTACCTGCATCTGAAATTTCGTCAGTGTTTCGTCGGATAACGCATTATGTCGTTCAAGAATTCTTTAACTGTTTTAGGGCTGTCCCTACTGCGCATAAGCATCCACCCTTCCATATTCATCTTTTCGCGGTATCGTAATTTTTGTCTTAACGATGAGTTATGCCGGCGGATCCTCCAGTAATCTATCACACTGTGTCCTTTATTTTTACTATTTCATCTGATAAATCACATAACATTTCAAAATAAATATTCATAACTATAATTAACAATAATATTGCGTTAAGCATATCATCTATATGGAGAAATCAGAATAGCAATGGTTACTATATGGGCAATTCTACAAGCATCGACTTTTTACGAATTTTTTTTTCAAATCATGAGCACCTATCTGAAATTTGAGAATACATCTTAATTATTAAAATGACAGAATAAGCATGGTGGAACGTTTCAAAACTACGCACCAAACGTTATTAACGTTTCCCACGTCTTTTGTTTTTCATGTTTTTCATATAATTTCATAGAATAATTAACATATCATTGTAATGATAAAATATAACTGAATAAAAGTCAAAAAAAATATTTTGTATAAAATATTTATAATATTAACACTACCGTCCCGTAACATTTGACACCTAATATAAAAATAAGGTTTTATGCCACCATATTATTTTTGTTTTGTATTTACCTCGTTTAGGCTACCGGCGTTTTCGTAAAATAAAGTTAGGGCAATCACAAGAGTAAAGTCAATTTGTCCACATATGGGTCACCGGTCAGAAGAGATTAAAGTTATTGAAAAAGCTTTTGAGTCTTTAGGTTAACTGTAGTAATACTAATATTTTAAACGTTTTAATGTTCAATTATGCCTCTTGTTCCGTTCTCGAGATCACTATGTAGTATCGCTAGAGTACGTAGATGTCGCCACAACTTTTATCCTTACCAGTTCCTTTTTTCCGCTGCGGAGAAGGGGCAATCCCCCGTCTACACGTGAGTCCCTTGCCCCGCTCTCGTCATAACGCTTTTTGTGCGCGTAGAGATAGCTACAACTTCGTTATAGTGGGAATAAAAATGGCGAAAAGACGTAAAGAATCAATCGAGCATTTGCAACGAAAATTGCAGAAGCTACAACAAGAAATCGATGCGCAACTGGAAGTGCAAATGAACGAGCAGGAGGAAGAAAATTCACCTTCGGAGACGGAATCTTCGAAAGGTAAGAACGGGGGGTAAACGTGATATACACACGCAGGTCTTGTAATGGCGGCGATCTTAAACGATATTGAGTTGAGACAGGCCGTACATTATGACTAGGATTGTGCAAATTGGCATCCGCATTTTATGATGGATAGCGCATAACCTAGATCTTTTGTTGCTCTTCTAGAGTCGTCAGGCAGCGGGAAAGAACAGACGGACGCCGACGATGATGAGACGTCGAAGGAAAATGTCGATTCAAATAACAAACCGTTGACCGCTAAGACTCCAGAAGAGGCAGTGCTAAAGAAATCCGAAGCACATGTTAAATTGGATGATGAGACCTTGTCAATTCTCGGAACTGATGAAGGATCGAATAATAGTAAAAACTTTGATTTTCATCCAGACCTGGCTAGAACATGGGAAAGAGTTTTAATTGACGGATTAAAGAAAGAAAAGAAAGTGGAATTATTAGACAAATATCCGCGCGTTGGAAATTGTCCTATTCTAACCTCAAAACTCAACCCCGAAATAGAGGCAAGTATCAATGATACGGCTAAAAAGCGGGACGCCTTTTTTGTTATCGACCAAGAATTGTGTGGCGCAGGTATCTCAGCATTAGGAACGGGTTTGAGCATGATATTTAACAGTCAAGTTGAAGAAATAGATACTATAAAATTACTTACGACATTAGCCGACGCAGGCAAATTATTTTGTGAACTGCACAGTCAATTGACAAAGGCCAGAAAGGCATATTTATACCCGAATTTAGACAAAAAAGCAAAGGCTCTGTTACAATCTACTAAGACAGGGGAGTTTTTGTTTGGCTCGGAGCTGTCGTCAAAAATAAAAACAGCAAAAGCAGTCGAAAAAGTAGGTCTGACATTGAAATCGACTAAAAATGAAAACAAAACAGTTTTCAAGGCATCGGGATCTTTAAACTGGAAAGGCCCGTCTCGTGGAACAAGGGGCCAAGCACAGGCGGGTTACAAGAACATGGGCTCCCAAAGGTCTTACAAAGCACCTTACAACAAAAATCGCCGAAACAGCCAACAAGGGTCAAATTACCAAATGACAGCCCAGTCAAAGAACCCAACAGAAAAGAAGTAACTGAGGTAATTTCGAATAGTAAACAAATAGCAGGGCGACTAAAATACTTTGCAAAGGCATGGTCGGAAATAACCAGTGACAAGTTTATTTTAAATAGCATAAAAGGCTATAAAATACAATTTTGGAAATGTCCGAAACAGGCGAGTTTACCGAAAGTAAATATAATTAACAATATTGAGAAATTGAATATGAATCAGGCAATGAACGATTTATTAGCAAAAGGTGCAATAAAGCAGGTAGTAAAATGCAAAGGGCAATTCATTTCTAATTACTTTTTACTTACAAAACCAAATGGCAAACATCGTTTTGTGTTAAACTTAAAACAATTAAATTGCTTTATTAAAACTGATCATTTTAAAATGGAGGATATTCGCACGGCAATTAAGCTTATGACTAAAAATTGTTTTAAGACGTCACTAGATTTGAAGGACGCTTATTTTCTTATACCTGTACATGAACAGAGCAAAAAATATTTACGTTTTATGTGGGATAAAACAATTTTTGAATTTCAATGTATACCGTTTGGGTTAAACATTGCTCCTTGGTTATATACAAAAATAATGAAACCTGTAATAAATCGGTTACGAGAGAAAGATCTGATGTCAGTAGTATATCTGGATGATTGGTTATGTTTTGGAAAAACAGAATATGAATGTGTAAAAAATATTAAAATCACAAGTATGACTTTGCAGAAACTAGGGTTTATTATTAACATAGAAAAAAGTAGTTTTAATCCACAAAATAGGTGTAAATTTTTAGGCTTTGTATTAAATTCAGAAATTATGCATTTGGAATTACCAGAAAAGAAAAAACTGCAAATATGTAAATTAATACAAGAATTTCGAATAAAAAAGAGATGTACGATTAGGCAATTTGCTAGTTTAGTAGGCTGCATTACGGCAGCTTGTCCCGCCGTGCCTTACGGGTGGTTATATTCTAAAGGCCTAGAAAGACAAAAATATTTAAATTTATTGAGAAAAAAGAATAATTATAATAAAACTATGATAATCCCGGACTCGTTAAATGCTGATTTCGATTGGTGGGAAGTAAATTTAAAAAATGCTTCAAACCCAATTCGAGAACAAAAATATATTATGGAAATTTTTTCGGATGCATCGAGATCTGGTTGGGGCGCGGCGTGTAACGATGAAGTGACCTTCGGTAATTGGACTAGCAAGGAGCTTCAGTATCACATAAATTATCTAGAGCTATTAGCAGCGTTTTTAGGACTAAAATGCTTCGCATCCCAGGCACGCAACTGTGAGATTTTACTTAGGATAGACAATACGACAGCAGTGTCGTATGTGAATAGAATGGGAGGTATTCAATATCCGCATTTGAATTCAATCACTAGACAAATTTGGCAATTCTGCGAAAGCAGACAAATAATTATATTCGCGTCGTATATAGCATCATCGGCTAACGTGGAGGCGGACAAAGCATCGCGAGTGGAAAATATGGACACGGAATGGGAGTTAGCTTCGTGGGCATTAGAAACTGTTGTAAATAATTTTGGCAATTTTGAGATTGATTTATTCGCAAACTATTCTAACAAAAAATGTGATTTGTATTGTTCATGGCATTGTGATCCAAACGCTTTTTGTATAGATGCATTTACGTTAGATTGGGGTAATATTAGGTTTTATGCGTTTCCTCCATTCGCATTAATACTACGAGTATTAAAAAAGATACAAGTAGACCAAGCGCAAGGTATTTTAATCGCTCCGCATTGGCCGTCGCAACCGTGGTACCCATTATGGAAATCCATGCTTATAAAAGAGCCTATTTATTTTAAACCTAACAATAGTCTTTTGTTATCACCCTGCAGGTCAATGCAACATCCGTTGTCATCGAAAATACGGTTAATAGCAGGGCTATTATCAGGCAAGGGTACCTAAGAAAAGGCATAGCTACTGAGGCAATAGATTTACTGCTTAATTCAATTGCGACATCTACGTTACAACAATATTGTAGACATATTGAAGATTGGGTTTGTTATTGTAAGGTCACGAACTGCGAGATATTTGATCCAAAGATTGAGGATGTTTTAGAACGGATAACTTTAAAGTATAGCCAAGGCAACTCATACGGTACATTGAATACAATGAGATCGGCATTGTCTTTATTGGTAGAGGGAAACATTGGTAAAAATCCTCTAATTTGCAGATTAATGAAAGGTATCTATAATATTAGGCCTACGAAACCGAAGTATGACAAAATTTATGATTTGGACCCGATTTTAATAAAATTAGAAGAAATGTTTCCGTTAGAAAAATTAACAATTCAACAATTAACAGATAAATTAGTATTTTTACTCGCTTTAGTAACGGCTCATAGAAAACAAACAATTTCGTTTATAAAAATTAGCAATATTAAAAAATCAAGTGAAGGGTATGAAATAAAAATTCCTCAAAGAATAAAGTCATCAAGAGCCGGCGCTTGTCAACCCTTGTTAGTTTTACCCGAATTTAAAGATAAACCTCAATTATGCGTAGTGAGAACACTTAACGAATATTTGAAAGTAACACAAAGCATAAGAAACAATTGCAATGATTTACTGATAACGACAAGGAGTCCTTATAGAAAGGCGGCAAAAGATACAATTAGTAGGTAGCTTCGTGCTTTCATGGCAAAGTGCGGAATAGAATCTGAGTTTGCACCGCATAGCATCAGGCATGCATCAACGTCATGTGCGTTAAAAAAGGGCGTAGATCTTAATATTATAAAAAATTTGGCGGGATGGTCAGAAAGGTCGAAGATTTTTAATCAATTTTATAATAGACCTATTGTAAGTAATAAAACAACTTTTGCGAGAGCTGTATTAAATGCTAATTAATAGAAATTAAGAATTCATGTTCTTTAAAGATTGTATGTAATACATTATATAATTATAAAAATAAATCTTCAAAAAAGTGTATATTATTTTATATTTAATAAATGGTTGTATTTTTTTTTTATGAACAAGAAATAACTCTAAACATCTACATAGTGATCTCGAGAACGGAACAAGAGGCATAATTGAACGATCGAGCGAGCCCGCCGAAGGCGGGCGAAGCTCGATCCTAATTATGCCGAAGGTTCCGTTCGAAGAGATCACTGCCCACCCAAAAAATTACAATTTAAAAAAAAAAAAAAAAAAAAAAAATATCAATTTATTTTCCCACTCTATAAGAGAATCCAGACTTTAAACTTATGACGAGAGCGGGGCAAGGGACTCACGTGTAGACGGGGGATTGCCCCTTCTCCGCAGCGGAAAAAAGGAACTGGTAAGGATAAAAGTTGTGGCGACATCTACGTACTCTAGCGATACTACATAGTGATCTCTTCGAACGGAACCTTCGGCATAATTAGGATCGAGCTTCGCCCGCCTTCGGCGAGCTCGCTCGATCGGTCAATAAATAAATTGTAAACATTGTCTTTAGATCTCCTACATGTAATTTAATTCTTTAACGTTTAAAGTTTTTTGATAACTCAATTTTTGTTGTTGTTCCTGCATTTAACCAATCAAATTACAAGGAGAAATCGCGTTCAATTATATATTGAACAGTAGAGAACAAATGTTTTTAATCTAATTTTGAAAAACCTGACGATGTGCTAATCAAAAATGTGCGTTTTTACTTTGGTGAACGTTTTGTCTCCTTGAGTATTCATTGCATTTTAACAACCTTATTAATGTACCACACACTTCTGCTCTGGCTAGATTTGTTTCTTTTGTATCCTAGAATACTATCCTTTTTATCATTTATTAATTTTTGATATACACCAGTAGTTATACAACATAATAGTTAAAGATACTAAAATGTCAAAAATGGAGCTACACAACTTTGAGGCTTCAGAACTTTTATATTATTGAGAGCACACATTTCTGGCACATTTTAATCAATTCCACTCGCCAAATACTTTCAATTTATTACTCATTGAAATATTTTTAATAAACGCACCAAATTGGACAGAATAAAAACAAACAAATAATTAGAGAGTTACATATTTTTTTAACAAGTTTGTTTACAGGCTTTAAATAACACATACAACCCATGTTCACTTTGATATTTAAGCAAAAGTAACGCATCAGCGTAGAGAATACAGAGTGGCACAAAAATCGAAGTTTGTGAGAATTGTCCCATATGTACTATTAATCGAATATCATGAAACAAGTACTCAGTTTTTGTGTGAGTACTTGTACAGAGTATTAAAATATCATGCAATGAGTTCTTTTTCTCAATTGTTTTCAAAATACAGGAACTCAGCACTTTGTGTAACACTACTACACATTACTACTCTCTCACAGAAAGAATCAAGATGGTTAGTAAAATATCTTGAAGAAATAATAGAAAAAAATGCTTTGTCAAGAAGAAAGAAGTTAATAACTGATTTATAATTAATCAACACGAGTTGTATAATACCGACAGAGATAACTTTACTTAAAAATTCGACTGTAGTTTTTCGTCCTCCAAGGACACTGTTTACAAATCGGTGGTAGGACTCCACGTAATTGTTAGTGCGATCGACGCATTCAAATACACTAAAACCTGCTGGTGAAACTATGGTCATCCATTCCTTCTCAAAATACTGGAAAAACTCCACCCAAGCTAAGTTCATAGACGAGCCCTCCGTAAATTTCGCAAATACTTTTATTCGTACATCTTTTAAAGCATCCGGTATAAATTTTGGTGGGAGTAAGGCTAAATTTACTATTTTTCGAATAAAATAATGGCCATCAGGATTGTCCCGAGAATTATGCTTTTTCGATGCCACTCCAATTTTCTTTGCTTGACGATATATAGCCTACATTCAAAATAAAATGATCGACAATTCAAAATTTCATTAAATTGTCTTTTTTTTATATTTGAAAATGTGTAATAGATATATTTGTTACAAAGGCGTAAAAGTTGATTCTTGACGTCGGGAAGCGAATAAAAAAATTGTTTAGATAATGAAGCGAGATTGCAGTTCACACTTTAGAATTATAAAAAAGAGAACTAGAAATAAATACTTGCATATACAGCGCAAAAAAGTTAATCAAATTAATAAAACTATAATAAAAGATCTAATGAAAGTATAAAAAAAAATAATACTGAAAATTTCAATCGGATGAATTCTATAATATATACTATATATATAGTCCAAGACTATAATATAGATACGTAAATAAAAATGAGTTTTAGAAACTTTACAAAAGTGTGAAACATTCGGAATAATACACACCTACATGCCTATACGCACACACACACACGTCCATACAGATATTTTATAGAAAATTATTTATTTCGAATCCCTGAGTCTGAAGCAAAAATTACAAGAGAACTACAAACTTTAAGCTTTCCTCATCCAACGATAGCAAGATCTGTTTTAATAAACTCCAACGTAACTTTCTCTAAAACATTACATGCCTGCATTGAAAATTGAGTAAAAAGTAGAAAATACAAACTTTTATGAAGATATTTGCAACAACAAGATGTACAACAACATATTTTAAGGCGACAAGCCTGCGTTAACTCGAAAGAAAAAAAAAATCTTTTTGACAATTTTTAAAAAATGTCTATTAAACTTATTGCAATAGAATACTTTCTTACACCTTTATTTGAGAAGCTCTAAATCTCCGTATCTGGATCCTAGGCTCCATACAAAGAATTATATTTACGATGATTAAAAAATGTATCTTATTTCGCTGCAATGAGCTTTATGTTGTGTACATTTGCTCACGCTTTTATCAACGTAATCGGATCTAACCACTCTTGTTCTATGCAAGTCTTAAGACTGAAATTGCAAGTATAAGGACTTAAATGGAATCTTTTTTCAAAACCTCTTTATTTTCATTTTGTACACCAAAAATCAAAATTAATTATTTTGAAGAACAGATATACTAGGAAAAAAATAAAGATCTTTTAGAAAAATTATTCCAAGTAAGGATTAGTGAGCAATGTAAGTAATCGTACACCGCACAAAGCCCTTACCAAAAATAAAAAAAAAGGTGTCAAATCAAGCTATTTTTTCCTATGTCTTTAATCAAAATATAGAGGTTTAAACCCTCTCAAAATTACGAAGTATTTTATCGTACATTTTTTTACACAATTTGAACGAAATTAAAAAAAGATAGAAACTTGAAAATAAGATTGGAAAAATTAAAATTCGCATTTACTTGGGCAAAGTGAAAGTGACACCCATACACTTTTATTTCCGGGAATGATTGCTTTAAAGAGTTGCGAGTCGCCTTCTCAAAATCAGCCATTACAACTGCAGGTTTCCAATTGCAATTTAGTTCCTTTATGGCTTCCCAAACTGAAATATACGATATACTCGTCCTGTTTTCCATCAATATCCATAAAAATGGAACCACCTTCAATAATTATTTTACATAAGTAAAATAGTAAAATAAATAGATTGTTATTAGTTTTTGTAATGCATTGTAATTTCAAAATATCCCTAGTGGAAATGACAAGATTTTAATTGGGTGGGATATACAATAGTATATTTCGTAACAAGTGCGAAAAAGTTACAACCGCGTGTGGTTCGGCGAAGCCGGACCGAGTGTTCTTTTGTCACAAAGCTGCCCCTACTTTACCTGATCTTGAAATTCAAAACAATTTTTTTTTAGATCGAAAATCGAAAACTTCCGCAGTACGCCTGTGCGTTGGTGATTTTTTTCGATAATTCTGCTCGGAGCTTATTAAAGTACAAATCTTCCCCTTCAATTTAAAACAAAAAATTAGATTCGATACGATTTTTTCGGCAATTTTACAGCATTTTAAAGAATGTATTAAAAAGCACTTTCTACGCCGCTGATTCAATCCTAGAGTGAATCAAAATTATCAAATTTTTCACGATAAAAGCGCTTTCTTAATACATTCTTTAAATGCTGCAATAATACAAAAATAATACAATAATACAAAAATGCTGCGACCGACACGGTGCCGGAGTGGCGGAGATGCACCTCGGCCGGTCACGGAAGTTAAGCAGCACTGAGTGCGGTTCGCACTTGGATGGATTTGGCTTTCGTGGCGGGTTAGGTGTTTTTTCACACTCACAACGTGAGCGGGAGGTGTGAAACATCGGTTTCGGTGTCAAGGCCTACGCAATGTGACTTTGACACCCAAAAAGAATGTTTCGAATACACCGGCCATCTCGGGTGAGGTTTTCCCTGCTTCACAGGTTTCCCTCATCCACGGGCATAACCCCGGGCGAATGCGAGATGGTGGGGTTTTTAAGGCAGGGATAAAGCACCCACACATAGGTGGTAGGTGGACACCGTTAAAGTCCCCCAGGGGATAAACGGTAGGAAGTGCCAGGAAAAAGAGAGCACAAATCAAGAATAAAAAAAAAATACAAAAATGCTGCAATAATACAAAATGCAAAATAGACAAAAAAATCGTATTGCGTTTAATTTTTTTCAAATTAAAGCAGAAATGTTGTACTTTAATACACTCCGAGTGGAATTATCAAGAAAAAAGAGTGGATCGGGATTATAAAATTTTTCGCGAAAAAAGAGCTTGTTTTAATACATTTTTTAAATTGCTGCAAAATTGACAACAAAATTGTATTGCATCAAATTTTTTTTCTAAATTAAATAAGAGAAGTTGTACTTTCATATGCTCCGAGCAGAATTATCAAGAAAAATCAAGAATAAAAGTGGATCGGGATTATCGAATTTTTAGGTGAAAGGCGCTTTTTAAGTACATTTCTTAAATGCTGCACAATGAACAAAAAAAATTGTATCACGTCAAATTTTTTCAAATTAAAGCAAGCATCATCGAGCAGAATTATCGAAAAAAAATCACCAACGTACAAGTAAGTACACTGCGAAAGTTTACGTTTTTTTTAATTGAAAAAATATTTTGAATTTTAAGATCAGGTAAGTATAGGGGTTGCGTTGAATAAAAAATCACGTCTAATCACCTTCAAGTAGAGATCTTAAGATTTCATTAAAAAAAAAATTACCCCCTTACAACAATTTCTACATGAAATATCGATCTTCGAATTAGCAAATCTTACCGAATTATATTTTTTGCCCATTATGGTCATCAGTTGAGCAACTCCTTTTACATTTGGTCTCGATTTGAATGCTGCGTCTATGAAATTGTCATGGTCGTCAAATTCTCTCAAGAGACCTTCATCATAAAAAAGTAAATGGTGATGCTTTGAAGGTGCTTCAACAAGTTTGAATTTCAATGCTGGTGATCCAGAATCAGTCTTGTAACTCAGATTTTCTGCATTTTCTTGCAGAAAATCAGAAAACTCTTTAAGGTTTCGAAATTTATTATTTTTTCCAGACTGCTTCAAATTTTTTCGACATCACTGCGTGCTCGTTGGCCTCTTTTCGCCATAGCATCGTCATAGTCGACAAATTTGGCTAATTCTGGTTTCCTTAGAATTACATTAAAGTAATATTTAAAAATATCTTTAAAAAATTAGAGCATTCTGTAACCTTTTAATAAATAAATGTTATTCAATCTGTAAGTCTATTTGCACTGACGCAAAAGCTAACACCATATAACCCGGGAAAAAAAGACTAGTAGGTCACTTTAAAAAAATCGATTTTTTAGTACGTTTTTCGATATTACATATTTAAGAGCATTGTGTTAAATTTTCATGAAAATCCGTGCAGTAAAAGTCTACTTTTTTCCAAGCCAAGCGTTATTCCTTGACCACGCGATTAAGCGCGATGCGAAACTTGAAACTAGTTTTTTCCAAACAACTTTTTTTCATGTTCGCCGAGCAATTTCTCCGACACGTAGGAATAGATCTTTCAGAAACTTTAAAGCGGTATTACACTTAAAATTGGTAAAATGAATTGTGACTTCAAAAATTGTTATAAATAAATATTTTCTTGTTATTGAAATTATATTTACATACATATATCTACACTGAAAGATTTTGACCTAAATAAATTTCCATTTCATCCTACTATCCTCCGTATACTGGAAAAATGCATTTTTGCTTTGCCGTAAGGTACTCTAAATCCTAAAATAATAGATTAAAAAATGACAAAAATTTTAAAAAAATATCCAATTATTCAAACATTTTGACATTTTTTCAACCCAACAATTTATGATTTAAAAATATCACAATCTAAATAGCTTCAGTTCAAAATAACATGTTTTAACTATAAAAAGAGAGGTATTAGGTCAAAATTGGTTCATCGGTCAAAAGTGTACCTTACGGCAAAGCTCAAAATGCATTTTTCCAGTATACGGAGGATGGTAGCATGATATTGAGATTTATTTGAGTCAGAATCTTCCAGTTTTTATAGTTGTGTGTATATATAACTTCAACAACAAAAAAATATTTATTTATAACAATTTTGGAAGTCAAAATTAATTTGACCAATTTTAAGTGTAATACCCCTTAATTACATATTCTCTAGCTAAGTAGCTACTGAATGACCTATTATCAAGTAAAACTTTTCATTTGACTATTAATAATAATCATTATTAATGAAATCTCAGAGTGAATCAAATTCAAGAAGCTTTTATTTTTAATAGAGAAGTAGTAATCATTTGATTTGAAAGTCTATTTGTTTTAAATAGGATAAATGCATTTCCAACAGTTGTGTACCAATTAAAGAAAGCATTTAGATGCTGCAAGAACTTTAAAACATGTTTTTAATAAGTTTCAATAGCTACATGTGTTATTATTATAAAGCACACTTTGCCAGGAAAAAAAAATTTTTTAAAAAAACTCTTATGTTATAATTTCTCTATCAAAAACCACTTGACGAAATATTCTAAAAATTTTACAGCATATAGCCTCTATCATTCTCTATCACCATGATTTTTTCAGCCCCTTCGGCTAATTAGATCCAGAGTTATAACAAATTGAAAAAAAAATCAGTTTTTTCTTAATAACTTGAAAACTAATAAAGATATTTTGGAAAACTCGAATCGAGAGCAAAGATGTTTTATTTTCTACAAAATACACCTGGTCTGACTCAAAAATATCGTCTGCAACATGCAAATAGTAGATTTTTGAACGGGTACGGAAAGGTTTTATTTACGAAACGAGAAGTTTTCAACCCGAGCCGAAGGCGAGGGATGAATCGAGTTTCGTAAAAAAGCCTTTACGTACCAATTACGAAATGTATTTTACAGCGCGAGATACCGAAAAGAAGCGACCTAGTTGCGATTTTTAGGTTAGAGTACTGTAAAATAAATTTTTTCACAAATTCGGAAATCAAGATTACATGCCCAAGGCGAGCGATATTGATCTAATGGTTTCAGAAATATGACGGTATACGTACAAACACCCAAACACACATACACACATCCATAGTCCGTACGGACATTTTCTAAAAACACGAGATTTGGTCTCTAGATGTGTCAAAACATATTTTTCATGTTTTCAGCAAATCCAAAATTTTAACTATTACAAAGCTTCCTCTACGAGGATGCAATAATCAAGGGAATAAAATGCAGCTCTAGTCCCTTCGTAGAGGTCTTTAAAGTGACTTTATAGATGAGGAGGGTGAAATAGTATATTTACGGATCGCGGGGAGTAAGAGATGGCCGGTCCATAGCTCATGTAAATTGACGTCCGAGCCAAAGACGACGATAGAAAAAACGAGCTACGGAGCGGCCTCTTATTTCCCGAAGTCCGTATAATATTTTTCTTCATAGCGGCCCAAAAGTGCAACTTCCCGTCCTACCCTCGAACGGAAAAATTGCAATTTCGGGCTCGCTATGAAGAAAAATATTATACGCATCTCGGGAAGTAAGAGGGCCAGCCCACAGCTCGCATTTTCCATTCTCGCCTTCGGCTCGGACGTCAATTTACACGAGCTATGACCAGCCATCTCTTACTCCCCGCGATCCGTAAATATACTAATTCTTCACAGCGAGGCCGAAATTGCAAATTTTCCGTTCTAGGTTAGGTCGGGAAGTTGCACTATCAGGCCGTTGTGAAGAAAAGATATAGTATATATATATATACGGATCGCGGGAAGTGAGAGGGTCACTCCACAGCTTGCACAGCTTGTGTTTACCATCCTCGCCTTCGGCTCGGACGTCAATTTCCACGAGCTATGGAGCGGCCATCTCTCACTCCCCCCGCGATCCGTAAATGTACTATTATTTTATATAAGTTGTATAGAACAATAAAGTAAAACATTATACGTACTTTATCGCAAGTTCATTGAATAAAATTTTAGGTTTTGCAGATCCCGGCATTTCACAACAGGATTGAAAAATCTTTTTAAACGTTTTTGATTCAATAGATGCATGGTCTAATTGGAGGCAGGTATGTTCCAAATATTGGAACCATTGTCCATCAGGTCCCTTTCTAACTTGGCCCTGGCACTTTTTACGCCATTTTATGCAGTAAGCTCTGAGTGAGAATATTATAATGAAAAAATAAAATACTAAAGGAAAACAATGCGAATTTTATGATACCTTAAAATTGAGTTTTTCTTGTTCTTACCGAACAAGCATATTTTGTCTGGAAAGAATAGATTTTTTAAAAAAAAACCTTGTGTATGTAATTTTTTAGTTTAAGTGCAATTAAAGCATATTCTAAAACTATAAAAAATGAAACTTTTCCTAAAATTTGAGTCGCCAAAAAAAAATTCATAGAGTTATGATACTTGAAGCTGTAAAATATGCCTTTCTTGACAATTTTTTAGCAATTTTTCTGTCATTTTTTATTCACATTTTCTTTTTTTTTTAAATATTTCAACCTATAAAAATATTTTAAGATTAATAATTATTGCAATATTATTAATAGGCTATAATTATTAATAGAATAAATGTATTACATAGGTAAGAGCATACCTATGTAATACAGCGTAAGAACACATTAACAATTTTCATTATTTCGTGATTGTTTATCATAATTTTTTATTTTATAATATCGATAATCGAAAGTGCACCTTCGTGTTTCTTGGAAAAATTTTTAATTTAAGCCGAATCACGTTCAAATCGGTATATTAGGTTCGCAAATATGTGGCTTTAAGGTTACCCTTGTTTTGCTTTCTTTCGTTTTTTTTCAAAAATCAGTGTCTATCTTTAGACACGTTAGATCAACTCTGTTTTAAACACACTCTCTTCATACGTTCTACAATCAGTCCCAGTCAGTTTTATCCATAATGCACTTGTGTAAAAATTTCCGAGAATAGTTACTTTGGCCGATTTTTAATACCTGCCGCAAGTATACCTAAGTTTTATAAATTTAACAGTTTCACAAACTTTTTCCTTACTTTATTAAGGGGGTAACAAAGCCAAGTTTTATCCTCCCTACCTTATCAGCCTGAAAAGTCACAGAAAATTAATTATATTAAAAAAGGACGACAATTTACGCAAATTGAGGAAAAGAGTGCCCTTCCTTTATTAACAATCTATCGCTGTTCAAAATTTGAAGCAAAAATATCAATTGGTTTTCGAGTAATCCCTTACCAAAATTTACAATAATTTCGTGCAATTTGAGGTTATATGCTCGTCTAATTCAAAGGCACGTCAACATTTTTCGTAAGGGATTACGCGAAAACAAATTGATATTTTTGCTTCAAATTTTGAACAGGGATAGATTATTAATAAAGGAAGGGCACTCTTCTCCTCGATTTACGGAAATTAACGTCCTTTTTTAATTATAACTAACTTTATGTGATTTTCGAGGTCGGTAAGGTAGGGAGGATAAAAATTGGCTTTGGCACCCCGTTAAGGGGACAAGCTTGGGTTAACTTGAAAAAAATCAAAAAATTTTCATCGAGCCCTTAAAAATTTCCTTATATAGTTACGTACATTAAACAAATTCTAGGATAAAGTACTTATTGTGGGGTTCGATTTAAGATGGTTCTAAGTTTTTATACATTAATTCTAGGCTCCAGAAAAAATTCCTATGCTCGACACCTTATTTTCGCAAAGGGCTTTGGGCGGTGCACGATTGCTCACGTTTCTCTTCATCAAATCGAACCTAATCACTCACGTTTATTTCGTTTTTACAAGTATTAAAACTTAAGTGGAACACTTTTTTGAAAAACGTATAATGATTGAGAAATTGGCAGCACTCGAAAAGTCTAAAAAAATAATATTAATCAGTAGCAACGTAATAAAATTATATGATTATATTTTTTTCGATCCGAGCAATGGCTCAAACGGTAGAGCATCATGCTTATATTTCTGGTCTTTGTAATTGTTACAAGAATCTGAACTAATAAATTAACCAATCAATATATTTACCAGACTCTTCATATTTACAACAATTGACAACTTATATTTGAAGAAAAATGTGAATTATTTTTTTGTTCGTTATATAAGGGAAAACGCCCAAGAAGTGTAAAATTTAAACAAATTATTAATAAAGCATTTCTTTTTGATATTGCATAAAAGTAAAGCATTTTTATTTGACGGTGATATATCTTAATCTTAATTAATAAAAATTGACTTACCTGATTTGGGTAAACCAAACCTTGCAGCGGATAAATGTTCGGCTGGAGTACTACGGGCGCCGGTCAATTTTTTGGTAGCAAAAACGGCAGTTTCTGCATCGTTGAGCTCGCAACGTACCACTTACTACTTTTCGCTGTCACAATTGCAGGATAACCTCTTTGTTGTTATTAATACTTATAGAGAACTTCACGTCTTTTAATGCTTAATTGTTTTTCATATACAACAATAAAATTCAAATTGGAATATTAGAACATTTGTAGATTCTGTATTTAAAGTCTATATATTGCTTGAAAATAGATGTTTGGATTTAAAAATGATTAATTGTTTATTTCTTTATTTAGAAAATCAAAGTCAAATATTTTGATTTGTCAAGTACTTTATAACAATTTAGAAATTATAAATAATGAATTTTAAATAAATTTTGCAGTATACGGATGTATTAACTCGACATAGACCTCGACATAGACTATTAACTTATTAGTGCGCCTAAATTTTCGACTATGTGGTAGATTTCTTTTTAAATGTGTAATTATAAAAAACAGTAACTGTCGGTACAAAGAACTCGACGATTGCGTTTTGATTTATTAAATGTATAAAATCCTTAAGTTCATAAATTTGTTACATAAAGTGAGAGAAGTTGGATTTATCCACTTGTGAAGGAATACATACACCTTTATTACCGACACCGCGCGCCAAGCGTTGCGTTATCAATTGACGTATATAGGTATATACACACACATACATACTTAACAAACACATTTTCTTGAAATTTAAAACAAAACTTAATTAAAGAGTAAATGAAGACAACAATTGGATTTGAAAAAGGTTTTGTTCACTTTTCGTTTGACATAACCTGAAACGGGTTGTGAACTTCCGTAGCTGCGAAATGGAAAGAATAACTGATCTAAAGTCAGTGTATTATATATGAATAGAATTCCTGTAATATAAATAAAGTTTTACTTTACGTGGTCCATTAACAATATAATGAAAGCTTTTGTATAAAATTTGTATAATTGTGTATTTGTAAGAATAGTTCGACTATCATAATGCATAAAGCAATAAATTAGTGTATAAGTTGAAAATGTACATTATTTTCATACTTATTAATGCATAAAATTATTGCTTTCAATTTAAAGAAAAATTTTTTTTTTATATTTAAAATGACATAGTCATTTTTTTTTATTTGTTTACGGGGGCACATTGTCGGGAGCACAATGTCGTAGACTCGAAAGAAGGTGTAGTCAAATTATACAAAAGACAGAAATACCAATAAGAGAAATAATAAATGCATCTGACTACCTAATTAACAATACATATTTTCAATTTAACAATAAATACTTTAAACAAAAAGATGGCACACCTATGGGCGCAGCAACATCAGGTTTATTCGCTGATATAGTTATGGAAGATCTCGAGACTGAATGTTTAAACAAATTAAGTTTTAAACCCATTTTTTATTATAGATATGTAGACGACATAATAACATGCATTCCTACAGATAAAATTAATGAAATGTTACACATTTTCAACTCCTACGACCCAAAACTAAAATTCACCTATGAAATTGCACAGAACAATAAAATCAGCTTTTTAGATACATTACTAATAAAAAACGACAATAAAATTATAACAGACTGGTATACAAAACCCACTTTCTCGGCACGGTTTTTAAATTTCGACTCAGCACATCCAATTTCACAAAAAATTGCGATGGTTTACAACTTAGTAGATAGAGCAACTAAACTTTCAGATAAAAATTACCACAAACAAAACATCAATAAAATAAAAGAGTAGTTAATAAAAAATAGCTATCCAAAAAAATTTATAAATAGATACGTTAAAAAACGACTTGCAGTCTGTGACGTTGCACTTTTGATCCCTGACGAGTCGTTCCCGTAGTGCAACGTGTCACTGTGGCTTACAACAAATAAATAATAATAATTGAATAATAATTATTATCCGGTAACAATTTGAGTTAATTGGGCGCCAGTTACCGGTAAAACTAACAACAAGCCGATTCAGGGTCGCGGGCTCCACGTTACCATCACGGGAAAGATGGCGGAACCACGTTGTAGGGAATTGGATATTCTGCTCGGGTTATAAAATCAATCACTTAATTCCACATAACAATTATCGAAACTTTAATTATTACCACTTTAAGATACAGCAAATACAAACGCATACAGAAATCCCGCTGATCTATCGTTCAATACCCTTTTTTTGCGCGCAACTCAGTACATCGTCGTAAAACGCAAATGAAAATATAATAATAATAATCGGAAAATAATAATAAACTAGTCGGTTTAATTATCAATCTTCGCGCGGCTATTCTACTTCACAATTTCGCGGAACGTCCTTCAATCTCACTCTCATACCTTACAATACGCCGTACTTCCTCACTCACCGCAAGTCGAGAACTCTCCGCTTATACCAATTGATTATATCTCTCCAGACTCGGTGTCTAACCCTTGAATTTCGGGTGTCTCTCGCTCCAACTAATCGTACAATAGCTATTCGCTCTCCTCAATATTTCGACTTTCCTTACAATCTCAGCGAATCTCAAGATGGCTACTTTGGTACTGGTTTTGGCTCAACACGTCTACTCAATACGGCGGTTGGGGAAGGAGTCTCGTCCTTCTTCTCCGATTCGTATTATCCGCTACCGATAGTGGAGCTAGTTGTTCTCCCTTTCCGCTATCATATCCGCCAGATCGGTGGTAGTAGACGTACCGATAGTCGTCCGTAACGCCACCTATTTTCCTTCCAAATCCGCTAGTGTACGTTCGCCATTTCCTTTTATCCGCTATCTGTACAAATCCGCCAACGCCTCCACCAATGCACCGGGACAGCTGTCTATCTCCTTTCCTCTTACATTGGTACGTATGAACATCGGACCGTTCGTAGTCGTTCCCCCTCTGGCGCACCGCTCTCACCTATACTCGACGTGCGCGTGCAGTGTGCGCGCCGTCACTCTCTTACTCGACGCACGCGGTCAACATCTCTCCATCTCTCTCGGCTTCAGCGCGCGCACGCGGTGATCGGTGCCGTCGGCAGTTTGCCGATATTCTTACGGTGTCGCCACGGGACGGTGTATCTGATAGATATACACGGGCTACTACGATGTCGTCAGCTGCTTCGCTCGTACCATGTTATCGTGCACAGTCGGTCCCGTGCTACGTGTTGTTATTTACGGCCAATCCTTCCCTTGCACCTATCATCCTCAACAAACCGAAATATCCCTTTTTATCACTCTCGCATAAACTCTCATTCGCGATTTCCCGGTAATGAGAGTGGCTCGGGCCGGTATATACAACTACCGCAGTCCTAACCTCACCTGTCACTTCTCTACATCCATCTCTCTCACACTCTCTCATCTGTATCACTTTACTTATTTACACTTACTTCTTTTCATTAATAATTAAGTGAGGCTTGCCTCACAAGTCTAAAATCAACAGACAACTAACCACTATAGAAATGAAAACAATAACTACAAAATAACAATAACACTACCTTACTTAAATGGTTTTTATGAAAAAGTATCAACAGAATTTAAAAAATACGGAATAAAAACAATTCCAATTATTGAAAACAAATTAAGTAATATCATAATTAAAGGAAAAGATAAAACTGATAGAAAAACTCAAAATAACATAGTATATAAATTAAATTGCAACAATTGTGATGCTTCATATGTAGGACAAACAAAAAGACAAATAATTACCCGAATAAATGAACATAAAACTAACAAAAATTCTATGATCTTTCAACACGTACAAAATAATCAACACGATTTTGATTGGCAAAATTTTAAGATTTTAGATAAAGAACCGAATTATGGAAAAAGAATTGCATCTGAAATGGTACACATAAATTTACAAAAACATTCAATAAACAAACAAGAAGACTCAATTAAATTAAATAAACAGTATTCGCAAATTATATATAGAATGAAAAGCCTTTAAATTTATCTGAAATCAAACGTAACTGTACACAACCTTGATCATGCGTCATCAATAGAAAAAATATAAACACAAACTTACTAATTATCCCTATATAAGAAAGCGCGAATCTGATATTGTTTCATATACAGCAGAAATTTTCGTCGTGTATACATCTGTTTGACGTTTCCTCGTATTTAGAATGAGGAAAAGAAGCGAAAATTTAAATCGACTTGCGGCGAAATAATATTGTAAACATTGTACGATATTGATATTAGAAGGTATATTTTTTAATTTTTTTAATTTACGTTCCCGGTTTACATTATATTTTGAGATGTACTAATCGAAATTAATAAATTTTATACAGTCTGAAGAGGGATAGCATTGTCTACCGAAACGTTACGAAAAAAGAAAAATGTATTAAAATTTCTTTTTTACCTTCACCTCTGACTTGGGGAGATCGATAAATTCTATTCAACTGATATTAAATTTTTATATGTATATAGGCTGACACTTTTTGAATTATTTGTTCGTTTAGAAACTATGTGGTTAAGAAGGAGAGAAACACTGCAATCGTTTTGACTCGAATTGTTAACTTTGATTTAATTGTATTGTATACATAAACTAAACAAATGACGAATGAACTAAACGTATATGAACAACGCTGCTCCGCTCTGATCCAGCTGCGCCGGTTGTGTCGATCCCTCTCAGTAGAGTGGTCCTTTCCCGATGATTGCCTGACTTGAACTGAACTCGACCTAAAAACTAAAAAAGGGGGGATGGTGGGGCCCCTCCGTCGCCCCAACCAGTGAGGTACGTCCAGCCCGGAAGATTGTTTATATGTCCCCGTCGTGGATGAAAACCACGGCGGGAGGCATATCTCCAATCCCGTTACCTCTCCTTAAGAAGGAAAAATCGCGTGGGAG
>JANSJX010000602.1:0-21103 GCA_026168455.1 Theocolax elegans | reverse complement strand
TTATGCATAATTTATATTTATGCTGGAAAAAACTACAAACGAAAACCTTTCAAAAAAATGATCATAAATTTATGCAGTTTATTGAAGATTTTCTGTAGGATTTTATGCAGATATTTTGCAGATTTTTTGCATAAAAATATGCAGTTTTTTTCCATACGGGGTAATCTGATTTAGTCAGCTTAGCTTGAAAATTCCTTTTTCTTTTCATTAGTATTATTTGATTTTTGCTTGTTGTGTTTAATTTATGGATTTCATTTGATCGCGTGAAAAATAGCTATAATATAATTATTTAATTAGTAATACAAAATAAGTTACTGTAAATTAAACAAAATGTTTCACAACGGTAATGATCTTGATTACCTTTGTGAGAAGATTATCGGTTTTACAACCAGCAATGGTGCCGTTGTAATACGACGCAGCATAATAATAATACCAGTGTCGGTAAAATTACTGTATACGCGAGCTAAATTGGAATAAACATAGACACTGATTCCAAAATTATTAGATAGGTTAGCTAGATACTAAATTAGACGCGTAATTTCGGAACATCGTCTGCTGACGGAATGCAGCAGTAGACGAGGTAACCCGAATATAGTAACAGATTTGTCCCTAACCCCATCGGAATAAAAAGAATATCCCCAATATCCCTACAGATACAGCCCCGTAAGAAGTAGTAATGCAAGACGTGTACTATATTCAACTGCCAACCAGTCAATCAAGAGACAATACCAGATCCAATCTCCATGTATAGAAAACTTTTATTATCATGCCGGGATAGAAAACGAAAGAGAAATACAGTCAGCGCTATTAGGGAAAACAGCAACACGGTAGAAAATATACAGCGATTAAATAACGAAAATTTAAGAATAAGAATTGACGTATACTATACCAAACCAGGTAGCACTGTCCGTCTCGAAGGCGTTTTTAAAACGTCATTAAGCGTTTTAGCTTATATGACTAAAAATAATTTTCGGTTTACCTACACAAACACTGCTATAAAAAAAATGTAAAATTTGTTACAAACATTATGTGTTTGATTATAACATATGGTGGATATCTACGAGGCGAGACCCTCTCGGCGCGTCGTTCAGATTGTCTCGCCTCGTAGATATCCATCGAGAACTAAAAAGCAGCTATCCGAGAGAAAAAGTATTTTTGTGTATATATGACTAAAAATTTTCGGTTTACCTACACAACTACTGCTAAAAAAAAAATATAAAATTTGTTACAATATATATGTGTTTTGATAACATTCGGTGGATATCTACGGAGGCAAGATACTCTCGGCGCGTCGTGCAGATTGTCTCGCCTCGTAGATATCCATCGAGAACTAAAAAGCAGCCACCCGAAAAAAAGTATTTGTGTAATATTAACTAAAGCTAATTTTCGGTTTACCTACACAAACACTGCTATAAAAAAATAAAAAGTTGTTATATATATTATGTGTTGCTTTTTAGTTCTCGATGGATATCTGCGAGGCGAGACATCTGAACGACGCGCCGAGTGTGTCTCTATTACTCGCAGGTTCTTCGAGAGTAGATATTAATAACCACCGAAGCCTGCCGAGAAAAAGGTTCATTTTTTTTAAAACAAATAGTTTTCTATTCAGCTACAAAAACATTGTTATAAAATAAATTTAAAACCTGTACAATAAATGAGGCTATATCCGCACGACCGCGAAGACTCACGTATGATGCGCGCTGGACGACGGCGGTCGACGGACCGTTCGACGCAGTTGCGCGCGCACGTCGGGCCCGTCCGCGAAGCAGTGAACGAGCCTGTCAAAGCTCAAGAGAGTTCTTCAGTATGCCGTCGCGGCAACGTGACGTCGCGTGAGCAATACGATTGCTATCGTTCTTCATTTTTCCGTGGCGGAATACATTGTGGTGTGGTGTGTGTGTGTGTGTGTGTGTGTGGTGTGTGTGTGTGTGTGTGTGTGTGTGTGTGTCAGGAAAGCAACATTTCAAGTGTCAACCCAAGTAATGCTCCTCTGTACTGCAAGGTTTCACGCCTTGGTTGTAGGTGCAGTGCATTTATTCCTTCTTTTGTAAGTGTGCTTCCCATCTCTCCCCCTTCTCACCTTTTTTCACTCGCGTAGCAAGTCGCCGCAGCTCGATGTCGGTGAAGCTAGCCGCCTCGCACTTAGCCGCCTCCAGGGACGAAACTGTAGCGGGGCCCCGGGAAGAAATTTGTATTTATCGCCAAATAACGCATCTAAACGACTTCTTTTACATGACCTACACCATTATTAGAGAAAACAATAATATATAAGTTTTACGCTTTATACAATTTGTTTATTTAAATAATTAATAGCGAAAATCTGACGTTTTCGACTTCTTTGCTATATCTCACGATGTAACGGGGCGGCTGTACAAAATTTTGTATACAACTAGCTAGAGATTAGAAAGACAGCCCACTTGGTCCCGACCCGGCACACTTTTTACAATTTTTATTTAAATAATTAATTAGCGAAAATCTGACGTTTTCGACTTCTTTGCTTTATATCTCACGATGTAACGGGGAGGCTGCGATGAAATTTTGCATACAACTAGCTAGGAGTTAGAAAGACAGCCCACTTGGTCCCGACCCGGCACACTTTTTACAATTGTTTATTTAAATAATTAATTAGCGAAAATCTGACGTTTTCGACTTCTTTGCTTTATATCTCACGATGTAACGGGGAGGCTGCGATGAAATTTTGCATACAACTAGCTAGAGATTAGAAAGACAGCCCACTTGGTCCCGACCCGGCACACTTTTTACAATTTGTTTATTTAAATAATTAATTAGCGAAAATCTGACGTTTTCGACTTCTTTGCTTTATATCTCACGATGTAACGGGGCGGCTGATGAAATTTTGTATACAACTAGCTAGAGTATAGAAAGACAGCCCACTTGGTCCCGACCCGGCACACTTTTTACAATTTGTTTATTTAAATAATTAATTAGCGAAAATCTGACGTTTTCGACTTCTTTGCTTTATATCTCACGATGTAACGGGGAGGCTGCGATGAAATTTTGTATACAACTAGCTAGAGGATTAGAAAGACAGCCCACTTGGTCCCGACCCGGCACACTTTTTACAATTGTTTATTTAAATAATTAATTAGCGAAAATCTGACGTTTTCGACTTCTTTGCTTTATATCTCACGATGTAACGGGGAGGCTGCGATGAAATTTTGCATACAACTAGCTAGGATTAGAAAGACAGCCCACTTGGTCCCGACCCGGCACACTTTTTACAATTGTTTATTTAAATAATTAATTAGCGAAAATCTGACGTTTTCGACTTCTTTGCTTTATATCTCACGATGTAACGGGGCGGCTATACTGAAATTTTGTATACAACTAGCTAGGGTATTAGAAAGACAGCCCACTTGGTCCCGACCCGGCACACTTTTTACAATTGTTTATTTAAATAATTAATTAGCGAAAATCTGACGTTTTCGACTTCTTTGCTTTATATCTCACGATGTAACGGGGAGGCTGCGATGAAATTTTGCATACAACTAGCTAAGAGATTAGAAAGACAGCCCACTTGGTCCCGACCCGGCACACTTTTTACAATTGTTTATTTAAATAATTAATTAGCGAAAATCTGACGTTTTCGACTTCTTTGCTTTATATCTCACGATGTAACGGGGGCTGCGACTGAAATTTTGCATACAACTAGCTAGGAGTATAGAAAGACAGCCCACTTGGTCCCGACCCGGCACACTTTTTACAATTAGTTTATTTAAATAATTAATTAGCGAAAATCTGACGTTTTCGACTTCTTTGCATATCTCACGATGTAACGGGGCGGCTGTACTGAAATTTTGCATACAACTAGCTAGAGATTAGAAAGACAGCCCACTTGGTCCCGACCCGGCACACTTTTTACAAGTTTATTTAAATAATTAATTAGCGAAAATCTGACGTTTTCGACTTCTTTGCTTTATATCTCACGATGTAACGGGGCGGCGATGAAATTTTGCATACAACTAGAAGAGTTAGAAAGACAGCCCACTTGGTCCCGACCGGCACACTTTTTACAATTTGTTTATTTAAATAATTAATTAGCGAAAATCTGACGTTTTCGACTTCTTTGCTTTATATCTCACGATGTAACGGGGAGGCTGCGATGAAATTTTGCATACAACTAGCTAAGAGATTAGAAAGACAGCCCACTTGGTCCCGACCCGGCACACTTTTTACAATTGTTTATTTAAATAATTAATTAGCGAAAATCTGACGTTTTCGACTTCTTTGCTTTATATCTCACGATGTAACGGGGAGGCTGCGATGAAATTTTGCATACAACTAGCTAAGAGATTAGAAAGACAGCCCACTTGGTCCCGACCCGGCACACTTTTTACAATTGTTTATTTAAATAATTAATTAGCGAAAATCTGACGTTTTCGACTTCTTTGCTTTATATCTCACGATGTAACGGGGAGGCTGCGATGAAATTTTGCATACAACTAGCTAGGATTAGAAAGACAGCCCACTTGGTCCCGACCCGGCACACTTTTTACAATTAGTTTATTTAAATAATTAATTAGCGAAAATCTGACGTTTTCGACTTCTTTGCTTTATATCTCACGATGTAACGGGGAGGCTGCGATGAAATTTTGCATACAACTAGCTAAGAGGATTAGAAAGACAGCCCACTTGGTCCCGACCCGGCACACTTTTTACAATTTTATTTAAATAATTAATTAGCGAAAATCTGACGTTTTCGACTTCTTTGCTTTATATCTCACGATGTAACGGGGCGGCTGACTGAAATTTTATACAACTAGCTAGGATATAGAAAGACAGCCCACTTGGTCCCGACCCGGCACACTTTTTACAATTGTTTATTTAAATAATTAATTAGCGAAAATCTGACGTTTTCGACTTCTTTGCTTTATATCTCACGATGTAACGGGGGGCTGACTGAAATTTTGTATACAACTAGCTAGGGTATTAGAAAGACAGCCCACTTGGTCCCGACCCGGCACACTTTTTACAATTGTTTATTTAAATAATTAATTAGCGAAAATCTGACGTTTTCGACTTCTTTGCTTTATATCTCACGATGTAACGGGGAGGCTGCGATGAAATTTTGCATACAACTAGCTAGGATTAGAAAGACAGCCCACTTGGTCCCGACCCGGCACACTTTTTACAATTGTTTATTTAAATAATTAATTAGCGAAAATCTGACGTTTTCGACTTCTTTGCTTTATATCTCACGATGTAACGGGGAGGCTGCGATGAAATTTTGCATACAACTAGCTAAGAGATTAGAAAGACAGCCCACTTGGTCCCGACCCGGCACACTTTTTACAATTGTTTATTTAAATAATTAATTAGCGAAAATCTGACGTTTTCGACTTCTTTGCTTTATATCTCACGATGTAACGGGGCGGCGATGAAATTTTGTATACAACTAGCTAGGGTATTAGAAAGACAGCCCACTTGGTCCCGACCCGGCACACTTTTTACAATTGTTTATTTAAATAATTAATTAGCGAAAATCTGACGTTTTCGACTTCTTTGCTTTATATCTCACGATGTAACGGGGAGGCTGCGATGAAATTTTGCATACAACTAGCTAGAGGATTAGAAAGACAGCCCACTTGGTCCCGACCCGGCACACTTTTTACAATTGTTTATTTAAATAATTAATTAGCGAAAATCTGACGTTTTCGACTTCTTTGCTTTATATCTCACGATGTAACGGGGAGGCTGCGATGAAATTTTGCATACAACTAGCTAAGAGATTAGAAAGACAGCCCACTTGGTCCCGACCCGGCACACTTTTTACTTGTTTATTTAAATAATTAATTAGCGAAAATCTGACGTTTTCGACTTCTTTGCTATATCTCACGATGTAACGGGGCGGCTATACTGAAATTTTGTATACAACTAGCTAGGAGTTAGAAAGACAGCCCACTTGGTCCCGACCCGGCACACTTTTTACAATTTTATTTAAATAATTAATTAGCGAAAATCTGACGTTTTCGACTTCTTTGCATATCTCACGATGTAACGGGGGCTGCGATGAAATTTTGCATACAACTAGCTAAGAGATTAGAAAGACAGCCCACTTGGTCCCGACCCGGCACACTTTTTACAATTGTTTATTTAAATAATTAATTAGCGAAAATCTGACGTTTTCGACTTCTTTGCTTTATATCTCACGATGTAACGGGGCGGCTGTATGAAATTTTGTACAACTAGCTAAGAGATTAGAAAGACAGCCCACTTGGTCCCGACCCGGCACACTTTTTACAATTTGTTTATTAATAATTAGCGAAAATCTGACGTTTTCGACTTCTTTGCTTTATATCTCACGATGTAACGGGGAGGCTGCGATGAAATTTTGCATACAACTAGCTAAGAGATTAGAAAGACAGCCCACTTGGTCCCGACCCGGCACACTTTTTACAATTAGTTTATTTAAATAATTAATTAGCGAAAATCTGACGTTTTCGACTTCTTTGCTTTATATCTCACGATGTAACGGGGAGGCTGCGATGAAATTTTGCATACAACTAGCTAAGAGATTAGAAAGACAGCCCACTTGGTCCGACCCGGCACACTTTTTACAATTAGTTTATTTAAATAATTAATTAGCGAAAATCTGACGTTTTCGACTTTGCTTTATATCTCACGATGTAACGGGGAGGCTGCGATGAAATTTTGCATACAACTAGCTAAGAGGATTAGAAAGACAGCCCACTTGGTCCCGACCCGGCACACTTTTTACAATTGTTTATTTAAATAATTAATTAGCGAAAATCTGACGTTTTCGACTTCTTTGCTTTATATCTCACGATGTAACGGGGAGGCTGCGATGAAATTTTGCATACAACTAGCTAAGAGATTAGAAAGACAGCCCACTTGGTCCCGACCCGGCACACTTTTTACAAGTTTATTTAAATAATTAATTAGCGAAAATCTGACGTTTTCGACTTCTTTGCTTTATATCTCACGATGTAACGGGGCGGCTGTACTGAAATTTTGCTATCCAACTAGCTAAGAGCATTAGAAAGACAGTCCACTTGGTCCCGAACCGGCACACTTTTTACAATTTATTTATTTAATAATAAATTAGCGAAATCTGACGTTTTCGACTTCTTTGCTATATATCTCACGATGTAACGGGGAGGCTGCGATAAAATTTTGCATACAAATAGCTAAGAGCATTAGAAAGACAGTCCCACTTGGTCCCGACCCGGCACACTTTTTACAACTTGTTTATTTAAATAATTAATTAGCGAAAATCTGACGTTTTCGACTTCTTTGCTTTATATCTCACGATGTAACGGGGAGGCTGCGATGAAATTTTGCATACAACTAGCTAAGAAGATTAGAAAGACAGCCCCACTTGGTCCGACCCGGCACACTTTTTACAATTTGTTTATTTTAAATAATTAATTAGCGAAAATCTGACGTTTTCGACTTCTTCCTTGCTTTATATCTCCCGATGTAACAGGGGCGGCTGTAATGAAATTTTGTATACAAACTAGTTAGGAGATTAGAAAGACAGCCCACTGGTCCCGACCCGGCACACTTTTTACAATTTGTTTATTTAAATAATTAATTAGCGAAAATCTGACGTTTTCGACTTCTTTGCTTTATATCTCACGATGTAACGGGGCGGCTGCTATGAAATTTTGTATACAACTAGTTAGGAGTATTAGAAAGACAGCCCACTTGGTCCCGACCCGGCACACTTTTTACAATTTGTTTATTTAAATAATTAATTAGCGAAAATCTGACGTTTTCGACTTCTTTGCTTTATATCTCACGATGTAACGGGGAGGCTGCGATGAATTTTGCATACAACTAGCTAAGAGGATTAGGAAAGACAGCCACTTGGTCCCGACCCGGCACACTTTTTACAATTAGTTTATTTAAATAATTAATTAGCGAAAATCTGACGTTTTCGACTTCTTTGCTTCCATATCTCACGATGTAAACAGGGAGGCTGCGACTGAAATTTTGCATACAACTAGCTAGAGTATTAGAAGACAGCCCACTTGGTCCCAACCCGGCACACTTTTACAATTGTTATTTAAATAATTAATTAGCGAAAATCTGACGTTTTCAACTTCTTTGCTCCATATCTCACGCTGTAACAGGGCGGCTGTACTGAAATTTTGTATACAACTAGTTAGGAGTATCAGAAAGGACAGCCCACTGGTCCCGACCCGGCACACTTTTTACAATTGTTTATTTAAATAATTAATAGCGAAAATCTGACGTTTTCGACTTCTTTGCTTCATATCTCACGATGTAACAGGGCGGCTGTACTGAAATTTTGCATACAACTAGATAAGAGCATTAGAAAGACAGCCCACTTGGTCCCGATCCGGCACACTTTTTACAACTTTGTTTATTTAATAATAATTAGCGAAAATCTGACGTTTTCGACTTCTTTGCTTTATATCTCACGATGTAACGGGGAGGCTGCTAATGAAAATTTTGCATACAACTAGCTAAGAGCATTAGAAAGACAGTCCACTGGTCCCGACCCGGCACACTTTTTACAATTTAGTTTATTAATAATTAATTAGCGAAAATCTGACGTTTTCGACTTCTTTGCTTTATATCTCACGATGTGTAACGGGGAGGCTGCGATGAAATTTTGCATACAACTAGCTAAGAGCATTAGAAAGACAGTCCCACTTGGTCCGACCCGGCACACTTTTTACAAATTAGTTTATTTAAATAATAATTAGCGAAAATCTGACGTTTTCAACTTCTTTGCTTTATATCTCACGATGTAACGGGGAGGCTGCGATGAAATTTTGCATACAACTAGCTAAGAGATTAGAAAGACAGCCCACTTGGTCCGACCCGGCACACTTTTTACAATTATTTATTTAAATAATTAATTAGCGAAAATCTGACGTTTTCAACTTCTTTGCTTTATATCTCACGATGTAACGGGGAGGCTGCGATGAAATTTTGCATACAACTAGCTAAGAGGATTAGAAAGACAGCCCACTTGGTCCCGACCCGGCACACTTTTTACAATTAGTTTATTTAAATAATTAATTAGCGAAAATCTGACGTTTTCAACTTCTTTGCTTTATATCTCACGCTGTAACGGGGAGGCTGCTACTGAAATTTGCTATACAACTAGCTAGAGATATCAGAAAGACAGCCCACTTGGTCCGGACCCGGCACACTTTTTACAATTAGTTATTTAAATAATTAACTAGCGAAAATCTGACGATTTTCGAACTTCTTTGCTTCCATATCTCACGCTGTAACAGGGCGGCTGTACTGAAATTTTGTATACAACTAGTTCGGAGTATCAGAAAGACAGCCCACTTGGTCCCGACCCGGCACACTTTTTACAATTAGTTTATTTAAATAATTAATTAGCGAAAATCTGACGATTTTCGACTTCTTTGCTTTCATATCTCACGCTGTAACGGGGAGGCTGCTATGAATTTGCTATACAACTAGCTAGAGCATTAGAAAGACAGCCCACTTGGTCCCGACCCGGCACACTTTTTACACTTTGTTTATTTAAATAATTAATTAGCGAAAATCTGACGTTTTCGACTTCTTTGCTTTATATCTCACGATGTAACGGGGAGGCTGCGATGAAATTTTGCATACAACTAGCTAAGAGATTAGAAAGACAGCCCACTTGGTCCCGACCCGGCACACTTTTTACAATTTGTTTATTTAAATAATTAATTAGCGAAAATCTGACGTTTTCGACTTCTTTGCTTTATATCTCACGATGTAACGGGGAGGCTGCTATGAAATTTTGCTATACAACTAGCTTAAGAGTATTAGAAAGACAGCCCACTTGGTCCCGACCCGGCACACTTTTTACCAATTTGTTTATTTAAATAATTAATTAGCGAAAATCTGACGTTTTCGACTTCTTTGCTTTATATCTCACGATGTAACGGGGAGGCTGCGATGAAATTTTGCATACAACTAGCTAAGAGGATTAGAAAGACAGCCCACTTGGTCCCGACCCGGCACACTTTTTACAATTGTTTATTTAAATAATTAATTAGCGAAAATCTGACGTTTTCGACTTCTTTGCTTATATCTCACGATGTAACGGGGAGGCTGCGATGAAATTTTGCATACAACTAGCTAAGAGGATTAGAAAGACAGCCCACTTGGTCCCGACCCGGCACACTTTTTACAATATGTTTATTTAAATAATTAATTAGCGAAAATCTGACGTTTTCGACTTCTTTGCTCTATATCTCACGATGTAACGGGCGGCTGTACTGAAATTTTGTATACAACTAGCTAGGAGTATCAGAAAGACAGCCCACTTGGTCCCGACCCGGCACACTTTTTACAATTGTTTATTAAATAATTAATTAGCGAAAATCTGACGTTTTCGACTTCTTTGCTCTATATCTCACGCTGTAACAGGGCGGCTGCTACTGAAATTTTGCATACAAACTAGCTAAGAGCATTAGAAAGACAGCCCACTTGGTCCCGACCCGGCACACTTTTTACAATTGTTTATTTAAATAATTAATTAGCGAAAATCTGACGTTTTCGACTTCTTTGCTTTATATCTCACGATGTAACGGGGCGGCTGCTACTGAAATTTTGCATACAACTAGATAAGAGCATTAGAAAGACAGCCCACTTGGTCCCGATCCCGGCACACTTTTTACAATTGTTTATTTAAATAATAATTAGCGAAAATCTGACGTTTTCGACTTCTTTGCTTTATATCTCACGATGTAACGGGGCGGCTGTCGATAAATTTTGCATACAACTAGCTAAGAGCATTAGAAAGACAGCCCACTTGGTCCCGACCCGGCACACTTTTTACAATTAGTTTATTTAAATAATTAATTAGCGAAAATCTGACGTTTTCGACTTCTTTGCTTTATATCTCACGATGTAACGGGGAGGCTGCGATGAAATTTTGCATACAACTAGCTAAGAGATTAGAAAGACAGCCCACTTGGTCCGACCGGCACACTTTTTACAATTAGTTTATTTAAATAATTAATTAGCGAAAATCTGACGTTTTCACTTCTTTGCTTTATATCTCACGATGTAACGGGGAGGCTGCGATGAAATTTTGCATACAACTAGCTAAGAGGATTAGAAAGGACAGCCACTTGGTCCCGACCCGGCACACTTTTTACAATTAGTTTATTTAAATAATTAATTAGCGAAAATCTGACGTTTTCAACTTCTTTGCTTTATATCTCACGATGTAACGGGGAGGCTGCGATGAAATTTTGCATACAACTAGCTAAGAAGATTAGAAAGACAGCCCACTTGGTCCGGACCCGGCACACTTTTTACAAATTATTTATTTAAATAATTAATTAGCGAAAATCTGACGTTTTCAACTTCTTTGCTCCATATCTCACGCTGTAACAGGGCGGCTGTACTGAAATTTGTATACAACTAGTTAGGAATATCAGAAAGACAGCCCACTTGGACCGGACCCGGCACACTTTTTACAATTAGTTTATTTAAATAATTAATCAGCGAAAATCTGACGATTTTGACTTCTTTGTTCCATATCTCACGCTGTAACAGGACGGCTGTACTGAAATTTTGTATACAACTAGTTAGGAGTATTAGAAAGACAGCCCACTGGTCCCGACCCGGAACACTTTTTACAATTTGTTTATTTAAATAATTAATTAGTGAAAATCTGACGTTTTCGACTTCTTTGCTTTATATCTCACGATGTAACGGGGATGGCTGCGATGAAATTTTGCATACAACTAGCTAAGAGCATTAGGAAGACAGTCCACTTGGTCCCGACCCGGCACACTTTTTATAACTTGTTTATTTAAATAATTAATTAGCGAAAATCTGACGTTTTCGACTTCTTTGCTTTATATCTCACGATGTAACGGGGAGGCTGCGATGAAATTTGCATACAACTAGCTAAGAAGATTAGAAAGACAGCCCACTTGGTCCCGACCCGGCACACTTTTTACAACTTGTATTTAAATAATTAATTAGCGAAAATCTGACGTTTTCAACTTCTTTGCTCCATATTACACGCTGTAACAGGGCGGCTGTACTGAAATTTTGTATACAACTAGTTAGAAGTATCAGAAAGACAGCCCACTTTGTCCCGACCTGGCACACTTTTTACAAATTATTTATTTAAATAATTAATTAGCGAAAATCTGACGTTTTCGACTTGTTTGCTTTATATCTCACGATGTAACGGGGAGGCTGCGATAAAATTTTGCATACAACTAGCTAAGAGCATTAGGAAGACAGTCCACTTGGTCCCGACCCGGAACACTTTTTACAATTTGTTTATTTAAATAATTAATTAGCGAAAATCTGACGTTGTCAACTTCTTTGCTTTATATCTCACGATGTAACGGGGAGGTTGCGATAAAATTTTGCATACAACTAGCTAAGAGCATTAGAAAGACAGTCCACTTGGTCCCGACCCGGCACACTTTTTACAACTTGTATTTAAATAATTAATTAGCGAAAATCTGACGTTTTCAACTTCTTTGCTCCATATCTCACGCTGTAACAGGGCGGCTGTACTGAAATTTTGTATACAACTAGTTAGGAGTATCAGAAAGACAGCCCACTTGGTCCCGACCCGGCACACTTTATACAATTTATTTATTTAAATAATTAAATTAGCGAAAATCTGACGTTTTCAACTTCTTTGCTTTATATCTCACGATGTAACGGGAGGCTGCGATGAAATTTTGCATACAACTAGCTAAGAGGATTAGAAAGACAGCCCACTTGGTCCCGACCCGGCACACTTTTTACAATTTGTTTATTTTAATAATTAATTAGCGAAAATCTGACGTTTTCGACTTCTTTGCTTTATATCTCTTGATGTAATGGGGCGGCTGTAATGAAATTTTGTATACAACTAGTTAGGAGTATTAGAAAGACAGCCCACTTGGTCCCGACCCGGCACACTTTATACAATTAGTTTATTTAAATAATTAATCAGCGAAAATCTGACGATTTCGACTTCTTTGCTCCATATCTCACGCTGTAACAGGGCGGCTGTACTGAAATTTTGTATACAACTAGTTAGGAGTATTAGAAAGACAGCCCACTTGGACCGGACCCGGCACACTTTTTACAATTAGTTTATTTAAATAATTAATCAGCGAAAATCTGACGATTTTGACTTCTTTGTTCCATATCTCACGCTGTAACAGGGCGGCTGTACTGAAATTTTGTATACAACTAGTTAGGAGTATTAGAAAGACAGCCCACTTGGTCCCGACCCGGAACACTTTTTACAATTTGTTTATTTAAATAATTAATTAGTGAAAATCTGACGTTTTCGACTTCTTTGCTTTATATCTCACGATGTAACAGGGAGGCTGCGATGAAATTTTGCATACAACTAGCTAAGAGCATAGGAAGACAGTCCACTTGGTCCCGACCCGGCACACTTTTTATAACTTGTTTATTTAAATAATTAATTAGCGAAAATCTGACGTTTTCGACTTCTTTGCTTTATATCTCACGATGTAACGGGGAGGCTGCGATGAAATTTTGCATACAACTAGCTAAGAAGATTAGAAAGACAGCCCACTTGGTCCCGACCCGGCACACTTTTTACAATTTGTTTATTTAAATAATTAATTAGCGAAAATCTGACGTTTTCAACTTCTTTGCTCCATATTACACGCTGTAACAGGGCGGCTGTACTGAAATTTTGTATACAACTAGTTAGGAGTATTAGAAAGACAGCCCACTTGGTCCCGACCCGGAACACTTTTTACAATTTGTTTATTTAAATAATTAATTAGCGAAAATCTGACGTTGTCAACTTCTTTGCCTCCATATCTCACGCTGTAACAGGGCGGCTATACTGTTTACTGTATACTGATTTTCGCTGATTAATTATTTAAATAAACTAATTGTAAAAAGTGTGCCGGGTCGGGACCAAGTGGGCTGTCTTTCTAATACTCCTAACTAGTTGTATACAAAATTTCATTACAGCCGCCCCGTTACATCGGGAGATATAAAGCAAAGAAGTCGAAAAAGTCAGATTTTCGCTAATTAATTATTAAAATAAACAAATTGTGAAAAGTGTGCCGGGTCGGGACCAAGTGGGCTGTCTTTCTAATCCTCTTAGCTAGTTGTATGCAAAATTTCATCGCAGCCTCCCCGTTACATCGTGAGATATAAAGCAAAGAAGTTGAAAACGTCAGATTTTCGCTAATTTATTATTTAAATAAATAAATTGTATAAAGTGTGCCGAGTCGGGACCAAGTGGGCTGTCTTCCTAATGCTCTTAGCTAGTTGTATGCAAAATTTCATCGCAGCCTCCCCGTTACATCGTGAGATATAAAGCAAAGAAGTCGAAAACGTCAGATTTTCGCTAATTAATTATTTAAATAAACAAATTGTATAAAGTGTGCTGGGTCGGGACCAAGTGGGTTGTCTTACTAATCCTCTTAGCTAGTTGTATACAAAATTTCATCGCAGCCTCCCCGTTACATCGTGAGATATAAAGCAAAGAAGTCGATAACGTCAGATTTTCGCTAATTTATTATATAAATAAATAAATTGTAAAAAGTGTGCCGGGTCGGGACCAAGTGGGCTGTCTTTCTAATGCTCTTATCTAGTTGTATGCAAAATTTCAGTACAGCCGCCCTGTTACATCGTGAGATATAAAGCAAAGAAGTCGAAATCGTCAGATTTTCGCTGATTAATTATTTAAATAAACAAGTTGTAAAAAGTGTGCCGGGTCGGGACCAAGTGGGCTGTCTTTCTAATGCTCTTATCTAGTTGTATGCAAAATTTCAGTACAGCCGCCCTGTTACATCGTGAGATATAAAGCAAAGAAGTCGAGAACGTCAGATTTTCGCTGATTAATTATTTAAATAAACTAATTGTAAAAAGTGTGCCGGGTCCGGACCAAGTGGGCTGTCTTTCTGATATTCCTAACTAGTTGAATACAAAATTTCAGTACAGCCGCCCTGTTACAGCGTGAGATATGGAGCGAAGAAGTTGAAAACGTCAGATTTTCGCTAATTAATTATTTAAATAAACAAGTTGTAAAACGTGTTCCGGGTCGGGACCAAGTGGACTGTCTTCCTAATGCTCTTAGCTAGTTGTATGCAAAATTTCATCGCAGCCTCCCCGTTACATCGTGAGATATAAAGCAAAGAAGTTGAAAACGTCAGATTTTCGCTAATTTATTATTTAAATAAATAAATTGTATAAAGTGTGCCGGGTCGGGACCAAGTGGGCTGTCTTTCTGATACTCCTAACTAGTTGTATACAAAATTTCAGTACAGCCGCCCTGTTACAGCGTGAGATATGGAGCAAAAAAGTTGAAAACGTCAGATTTTCGCTAATTAATTATTTAAATAAACAAGTTGTAAAAAGTGTGCCGGGTCGGGACCAAGTGGACTGTCTTTCTAATGCTCTTAGCTAGTTGTATGCAAAATTTTATCGCAGCCTCCCCGTTACATCGTGAGATATAAAGCAAAGAAGTCGAAAACGTCAGATTTTCGCTAATTTATTATATAAATAAATAAATTGTAAAAAGTGTGCCGGGTCGGGACCAAGTGGGCTGTCTTTCTAATGCTCTTATCTAGTTGTATGCAAAATTTCAGTACAGCCGCCCTGTTACATCGTGAGATATAAAGCAAAGAAGTCGAAATCGTCAGATTTTCGCTGATTAATTATTTAAATAAATAAATTGTAAAAAGTGTGCCGGGTCGGGACCAAGTGGGCTGTCTTTCTAATGCTCTTATCTAGTTGTAGCAAAATTTCATCGCAGCCTCCCCGTTACATCGTGAGATATAAAGCAAAGAAGTTGAAAACGTCAGATTTTCGCTAATTTATTATTTAAATAAATAAATTGTATAAAGTGTGCCGGGTCGGGACCAAGTGGGCTGTCTTTCTGATATTCCTAACCAATTGTATACAAAATTTCAGTATAGCGCCCTGTTACAGCGTGAGATATGGAGCAAAGAAGTGGACAACGTCAGATTTTCGCTAAATAATTATTTAAATAAACAAATTGTAAAAGTGTTCGGGTCGGGCAGACCAGTGGACTGTCTCCTAATGCTCTTAGACTTTGTATGCTAAATTTCATCGCAGCCTCCCCGTTACATCGTGAGATAAAAGCAAAGAATGTAAAAAGTGTTCCGGGTCGGGACCAAGTGGACTGTCTTCCTAATGCTCTTAGCTATTTGTATGCTAAATTTCATCGCAGCCTCCCCGTTACATCGTGAGATATAAAGCAAAGAAGTTGAAAACGTCAGATTTTCGCTAATTTATTATATAAATAAATAAATTGTAAAAAGTGTGCCGGGTCGGGACCAAGTGGGCTGTCTTTCTAATGCTCTTATCTAGTTGTATGCAAAATTTCAGTACAGCCGCCCTGTTACATCGTGAGATATAAAGCAAGAAGTCGAAATCGTCAGATTTTCGCTAAATAATTATTTAAATAAACAAATTGTAAAAAGTGTTCCGGGTCGGGACCAAGTGGACTGTCTTCCTAATGCTCTTAGCTATTTGTATGCTAAATTTCATCGCAGCCTCCCCGTTACATCGTGAGATATAAAGCAAAGAAGTTGAAAACGTCAGATTTTCGCTAATTTATTATATAAATAAATAAATTGTAAAAAGTGTGCCGGGTCGGGACCAAGTGGGCTGTCTTTCTAATGCTCTTATCTAGTTGTATGCAAAATTTCAGTACAGCCGCCCTGTTACATCGTGAGATATAAAGCAAAGAAGTCGAAATCGTCAGATTTTCGCTGATTAATTATTTAAATAAACAAGTTGTAAAAAGTGTGCCGGGTCGGGACCAAGTGGGCTGTCTTTCTAATCCTCTTAGCTAGTTGTATGCAAAATTTCATCGCAGCCTCCCCGTTACATCGTGAGATATAAAGCAAAGAAGTCGAAAACGTCAGATTTTCGCTAATTTATTATTTAAATAAATAAATTGTAAAAAGTGTGCCGGGTCGGGACCAAGTGGACTGTCTTTCTAATGCTCTTAGCTAGTGGATACAAAATTTTTGTACAGCCGCCCTGTTACATCGTGAGATATAGTGCAAAGAAGTCGAAAACGTCATATTTTCGCTTATTAATTATTTAAATAAACAAATTGTATAAAGCGTAAAACTTATATATTATTGTTTTCTCTAATAATGGTGTAGGTCATGTAAAAGAAGTCGTTTAGATGCGTTATTTGGCGATAAATACAAAATATTTCTTCCCGGGGCCCCGCTACAGTTTCGTCCCTGGAGGCGGCTAAGTGCGAGGCGGCTAGCTTCACCGACATCGCAGCTCGTACGTAGCCGAGCATTCGATCTAAAATTCGCCAAAATTATACGCGGCTGGCGCCCATAACCCTTTATCTAGTAATATAATAAATTTTTACTATTGTTATCAATCGTTTATTCCGCCTTTGTCGCAATATCCTGCGTGATCGTTACAAAATGTATATAGAAAACTATTTTGTATTGATAGCCATATTTAGATTGAGCTTGTTAGGAACTAGCAGACGACGATTCCCTCTAGTAGGTGCGTGCACAGTTCGACTCGACGATTACACGCACCTCCGACACGCAGCAAACGGAGTACGATTTCAAGTTGCAATTCCATTAGGTTATATACTAACCATGTATTATATATTATCAGTTATTCAACAGTAGCATAGTAAATATCCATTTTATAATCTACATATGTATATAGTAGAATAATCATATTTCCAACTTCATTAATTATAATGTATAAAAGTTAGCATAAATAAACTTAATGAAATAATTAAAATTGAATATAAAGATAAAATCATATGTATCCCTCCATCAACGGTCTCCATAGAAGTAGGTTTACTTGTTGTTTACCAATAACTGTTTTGCTCATTGCTTAATTTAGTAGTGATTAAAAAATTCATTTAAACATACCAATTAGTTGATAAAATTATGAAGATTATTCAGAAATATTTAGTTTAATAATATTACAAGTTGTAGAAAACTTTAACAATTTAAACTTAATTTTAATAAGCAGACGCTAGTACCATTCAAAAAGTTTATTATTATGAAAATCTTATTAAGTTAAAGTAATGGTACATATTTTTTTAATCAGGAATGAAGGGTACTAAAACTCTACAAAGTATATGGGTTAAACGGCGGTAATGAAAATTGTACTGGATTAAAAATTTAACTATACAATAATAGATCATTTTTAAGTTCTTTGACAATCATAGTGTACGTAACACTGATAAGAAAATTATAATTTTATTAGATGAATATGCGTAACTATTGTTATAATTAATTATAAATTGTGACGTTGTAAAACATACAACGTACAAGTACATGCACATGGCTTGTATTTACAAGTCATGTGCATGCATACATTTAACTTATGTTAGATCGCGATCGCGTCGCAGGTAGCGAATCCCTCGCAGGCGGACCGAAGTGCACCGATGCACTTTTAATATAACACTGATACCCACGGTATGGGTATGTTTTAGAGTCGATCGGTATCCGACGGTAGTACGCGGACTACGACCCAGACCACGGCCGAGAGGTATCGTGAGCCAAGGACCGAGCCCAGGTCGTCTCACGATACCTGGCGAATCCGATGCTGATGACAACAAGACGGGAGGTTAGGCGGCGTCCTAACCTCAACCGTCACACGTGCTCAGCAGACGACGACGGCTGAGATGGCGCACGGGTGCGCGCACGCCCGAACTGCGTGCTAGTAGTCGGGAGAGCCAGGGTGCTCCCCCACCTTACACCCGTATACCGGGGAACGCGGCACCGACGGCGACGATCGTGCGGCACTAGGCGAGGTGCGCGGGAAGGGGGGATCACTCGAGCAGCGAGAGTGTTGCGCGCGCGAAGATGCTCGAGTGAGCAACCGTAGTGGGATAATGGGTGGGAGCGCGCGGAGCGAGGGGAGCGCGAGAAGAGTAGGAGTCGCGGTATACCTAATGTATACGGTATACCGCGGCATCTTAGAATGTATATATATAGATACTATTGTAGCGCGCGCACGTATCTGATATTATACTAATTATTTTAGCTAGATCGCGTTGTTGTTAATAAATAAAATACATAGATCCGTCGGTTGAGTTGGGGCGATTCGTAATAGTTTTAAAGTATGTATATAGTTGTAAATAGCGGAGGACATGAATTAAATTTTAATTGTGTATGAGTGTGTCGGGAATAGTTAGTATTAATTACATAGCCGGTAGGCACGGGGCGGCAGCACCGACTGGGTTACCGATATGGTAATTAAGTATTTGTAATGCGCGCCTTCCGAGTGCCAGTGGATGATTGGTTGTGTGATCGACCCAATAATGAACAGGTTGGTGGTGACGTAAACCACTATTATTGGGTATTCGGCCTTGACGGAAATAAGATCAAGGCTGACTACGCGTATCGATCACGCAATCAACCACCCTAATCAACGCCGGTAGATAAGGAGTATAGTAAGATAGAGCAGGATAGCGATAGTGTGGGGAGGAAAATCCTTAATTTTGGGGATCAAGCCACGCCGCGAGCCGGATGAAGAAGCCGGTCTCGACGATTCGCTACCCGATCGTCCGAGGAGATAGTCGTGTTTTTTTTGTAGAGTAGTTTTTTGAGTAGTCGGCTGAGTAGCCATTTTCATTGTAGAGTAGAGTTGAGTAAGAGTTTGTTCGTTGAGTAGAGTTTGTTAGTCGAGGTGTGAAGAGAGTAGTATTGCAGCGGTGAGGAGATTATTAGGCGAGTAATATTTACGGTTAGCCCGACGGGCGGCCGAATTATTAATATTTAAATATAATTTTTTATATTTGCCGGACGGACGGAATGGAGAGTGTGTGCACGTGTGTGTGAGCCGGTCGCGAGTCGCGTTCATTATTGTGTCGGTGCCGGAAATTATAATTTCTTTGAATTGTTGAATAAATATTAGTTGTGGTGAAGTATTAAATTCGAGAGTGTCATTTTAAGTAATTTTCCTTTACTCTGAAAGCCGCCGGTTCCGAGGTGGTCAGTCGTCGGGATTCCCTCTGTGACGAGGAGTCGAGGTGAGGATTTGCCGGGTTGCCGAGTTGTTTGTAAAGTAATTATTTCATTTTTATTTAAATATCGCCAGGCGCCCAACTAAATACAAATCGGCGATATATAGCCATTTTCAACGTCGCTACGACGGAACCTCCGTCGGCCTTTAATTTAATTTAATTAGATTTTCCCGACGAAAAGTAGCGTCGCAAAATCAAAATTACAATTAAATTGCAATACAAATCAAAGTGAAAATTGAAAAGTACAATACCGACTGATATTTGGTTACCATAAGGTGTACGTGCAGTACACGTACCATAAAGTGTACGTACAGTACACGTTACTATAAAGTGTAGGTACAGTACACGTTATCATAAAGTGTACATACAGTACACGGTACAATATAAAGTGTACTTACAGTACACAATTCATAAAGTGTACGTACAGTACACAATTCATAAAGTGTACGTACAGTACACAACTCATAAAGTGTACGTACAGTACAAAATTCATAAAGTGTACGTACAGTACACGTTACCGTAAAGTACAAATACAGTAATGCAGTACAAATAAAGTGTACGCAAAGTGCAGAGTTAGTACATACATGCTATTACTTTAATTTTTAGAATTAATATTACACATGTATGCTATAAGAATAATTTGCAAATATAATTTGCCATTTCTCCAGATAATCGGATAAAACCGATTAGATACGTTTATAAGTTTTGTAGTAAACTATTCATTTACTTTTACAGTAATTTTATATTCTTTTACAATTAATTTTGTAATTATTTTTACTAGCGTTGTGTTCTATATCTTATATTCCGTTAACGCTTGTTAGCGCCATCTGTAGGCATGCAACTAAATATGTATTAGTATATAATACAGAGGGCGCCACAGATGATTTCTGTTAAGTTAATTTTATATAGGGTATCGATAAAGCAGATAGCGCGGACCTACACAACAATGTTTTGTCGGGTACGACATCCCCTTAAGTCATCACACACTTGTTCCACAATTTTTGGAATCTCTACAGAATATTGAGTTTTATTTTCACTAAAACTTAATTCTCTACTAGATTCGAATAAAGATAAATCTTTAAAAGTTTCACTTTCAGTATGATCAGAATCAGTTTGGTCCAA
>JANSJX010000601.1:0-21112 GCA_026168455.1 Theocolax elegans | reverse complement strand
TCTAGTTCACATGGATTATTCACGATAAAAATACCTAATGAATCGCTAGAGAACCCAGGAATGGTAAAAAATTACGAGTACGTTTAAATTTCTTTCCAGAATATGTAATTTGCCTTTGATACGAATAATATGTGACACAGTAATAACAGTTGAATCCCTGAGCATCAACGTATTGTTTCTCTCGTCGTCAACATTTATTCTCCATGATTTAAATTTTAAAATTTTATACGCTTTCTCTATAATTTCGGTAAAATTTTCGCCGTAAGCGTGACATTCCTTCTCTGCTTCAAACACTTCATTTTCTGTTTTATAATGATGCAGCATAGTGTTCATTATTTCATATTCTGCTAATCTTCTCGATATTTGTTGTAATGGTCTGTCGCCTTTTCGTATCAACTTTTGATTGAGCAAAGATAACTTTCAAATATAAATGCACTAAATTTTTCTAAAGGGCCGTACATTTTAACATCATGAGTTAAATGCAATAAAGCATGTACATTGAAAGTAACATTTTCTTTGCCATAAATATCTTGAAAATTAGATATAAAATTTATGTTTAAAGTTTTAGCATATTCCACGTTATCTTCAATTTTCACTTGAGCTAGATTGGATAAAATAACCATGCTTACATGTAGTGTTAAAAAATTATTGTAAATTTTGGGAGTTAATACATCTCGCAAAATTATAGGTCCAAAATAAAGTAAAAAGTGGCGGAATTCTGTGGCTTTCCACTGCTTCCAATAAATAAGTGATCTGCATCGTCTATTAAAATCATAAGGCAAAATGTATTTAAAACTTTCTAGACGATCTGAAATTAACTGAATCTGCTTTTGAGAAAGTTTGTATCGTTTGTTATTTCTTCCTTTATTTCGGGCTGCACGGCTCATAGGTGGGTTTTCCGGAGGTAAGGGAGTGTACATCGGGATCGGCCTTGGTGGGGGGACCGTTGGGTAGCTCCGTGGCAGGCTCGCTGGTTCTGTGTCTGTCGGCCGGGCGGGTAGCCGCCTCACAGGAGCCACGGATGCCCTCGGTGCCTCCCCCTTCGGTGGCCGATCCTCCAGGACGGTGAGCACCCCGTTGGTATGGGGTTTCGCCACGCCGTCTGAGCGAGCTAGCGTGGCATATAACTCCCGTACCGCGTCCTGACTCGCCCTTTCTCCTCGCTGACCTTGGGTTTTCCCTGAGAGGTGGAGGGTATCTCTACCCTCTCAGGGATCGCCTCACCTACTCCGGCGCCGTCTCCTCGCTGGATGGTGGCAGCGAGGTGATAACAACCTCTTGGGTAACGCATATCAGGTCACCCTTGAGGTTGCGGAGGCGTTCCGGGGAGTTGGTGGTGCAGGGGGGAGGTGACGGGGATCCCAGGGGTCTTCCTCCATGGGTTCATCGTCCTGGATGGTGTTTACCTCCCTCCTTTCGGCCCAAACCTCTTGTGCCGTTTTAGGTTCAGTGGGAATGGAGAACTCGGAGGGGCCTGCGAGTTTCCACCATCGGAGATGGCTTCCGCTCCGGCCGTCACTGCCGCGATCTCCTCTTCCTCTGGTGGCTCGTCGTCGTCCAGTGGGACATCGGCCCAAAGAATTCTTGAACGGGATACGGAGGGGCTCGCGGACTTCCGCGTTTGGGAAGCGTCGTTCCGGGCCTGCACTGCCGTCCCGTCCTCCATCACCACATCTTCGTCCTCACCGTTGAGAGCCGTGACCGGCTCTTCGCCCTCTCAGGAGGGACGATCCGGCGGACAACATGTCCTCCCGGAACATGTCGGCCAACTGGTCGGCCCACCCAGCAGAGGGTGTCGACTCGACACGCTCGCAGGGCTCGTCGGGCACAGTGCCCAACCAACGGGTTAAAAGGACGACCGGATCTTCCATCAGGGGTCCTTGGGAAGCCTAAAATGCGCGATGTTGGTGGCATGCTGCCGTTCTTCGCATTGACGATCTTGAGACATTTCTGAAACATATAAATCAAACGATTCGAATCTTCAACAAAAAAAAACTTTGTATTATTTACTCTTTATTTTACATTCATCATTGCAACCTGGGAGGAATATATTTCTTCAAATCCGAAACGTGCACCTTCGCATTTTTCCTACCCGAATCTATATCTAAAAGGTATACGGTTGGGGATAGGATTTTTAAAATTGCGAAGGGGCCTTCATATTTCGCCTAGTTTTGCCGAAATTATTAGCTGCGTTTGAAAGCAGGTGGGTTTTCCTCATTACTAAGTCTCCTATTTTAAATTCCACGTTGTCGTTTATTTTTATCGTAAGATCTCTTTTGGATTATGTGGCTGGTCGAGGGTTTTGCAACGAGGTCTCTAAGGGCATCTAATCTCTTAGCTCGATTAATCAGATCTCCGGGTCTATTTTTAATATGGGTCTCTTTTACTCTCTACTCTTCTCTAAAACTCTTCACGGGATTAGGATGTCGTCCATAGTTTAAAAATGCGGGGGAAACCTTGTTGAGGCTTGTTACCGCCGTATTATAGCGTGTCGAAATTCGTGTATGTGTTCATCCCATGTGCGGTGGTCGTTTTTCACGAACATCGCGATCATCGTTTTTAATGTGCGATTGCAACGTTCACGGGATAACTTGTGGGTGGTATGGCGGGGTGGTGGATCACGTGTTTGATGCCGTATTCGTCAGTAACGGAGTCTAGGAATTTATTATCGAACTCTTTTCCGTTGTCGATAGCAATATTCCGGTGTTTCCCATCTAAATAGTATTAAGTCTTCCAAGGCTTTCGATACGGATTTTCCGTCGCTTTATTAGGTTTTTACCTCTATCCATTTTGAAATAGGTCTTGGAAGACTATTAAGATTTATTTTGGCTTTTACTCCGGGGGAAATTCCATAAGGTCCACCGCTCGGATACACCGGTTTTTTGGTCTACACTCAGATATAAGAAGACAGTAGAGGAATCTACAGGAACTATTGAAATAGCTAGGTTTATATCGTTGTCTCAAACTCCTATAAATCTTGTTGGAAGCACAAACCTGTTAAAATTGATTGAAAGAGTTTATCTATAAAAAGTTAAAGAGAAAAATTAGTGAAACACCTCAAGCGTCGGTAAGAGGTGCATAAAAATGCCTTACGTTAAAAAATATTATGATGTTTCCCATGCTAATGGTTACACTGGTACTCGTCAGTTGATCGAAAAAAAATCGTAAAGAAAAGAATCGGAAATACGAATGGTTGAGTAATCAAGATGCATACACTTTACACAGACCAATTCGTCGTAAGTTTCCTAGATTATATTACAACGTTTCTAACGTCGACGATTGTTGGGAGATGGATTTATGTGACATGCAAACGCTCAAATCTGATAACGATGGATACTGTTACATACTGGTAGTAATAGACATTCTCAGTAAGTATGCATGGATAGAGGTATTGCGTAATAAAAATGCAAAAACAGTATCCGATGCTTTTCAAAATATACTTTCGAGATCAAATGGAAGAGTACCTGTATAAGTACAGTCTGATGCAGGGAAAGAATTTGTTGGATCTAATTTTCAAGAATTTCTCAAGAAAAAGGGGATTTTGTTTCGTGTAGCACGTAATCCAGATGTTAAAGCCACTGTTGTAAGGCGTTTAAATCGAACGTTAAAGGAACGTATGTACAGATATTTTACACATAAAAATACTCACAGATATATCGATATAATTGATAAAATTGTTAACGCATACAATCACACAAGACACACCGGTACTCAGATGATACCGGCTAATGTTACCGAAAGTGACATTGATCAAATGATATTGACTCGAGAGTGTGCGGATACTATTGTGTTGTGTTTCTTTATCATATGTACCGTTATAATAATTTACTCTCATTTTGTAACAAGTTTTCTACAAATTCAAGAAAAAACGATGAAATAATTGTAAAATTGTATTCAAATATATTAAAAAATAATATTATTAAATTATCTAATCAACTACACTTATTTAATAATGAGCGATCTATAGGATCTGGAATACGTAACCAGTCATGTATTGCAAAAAAATGTTACATGAAATAAACGTAGTGTAGTAGTATACTCGTATGTGTTTAGTCTATTACATCCCAATACCACTGTTTCTTATTTATATGGGATAAGTATAAAATTACCTATTCTCTTCTTAGCATATTCATTTCGTAGAAATAAACCGGATGTAACAAAAACCAACCGTAATAATTTCTTAGAACGTTAAAGATAAAATATTAAAGGTATTACATTTCATTTCCCCTCTACTAAGAGATATGTTAAATTGTTAGTTACAGTGGAGGGATAGCTGTACCTCTCATTGGTCGGTTGACTATTTCTCCCTATAACGTAAGGATACAATTAGTGGTGGGAGTACAGTTATAAAATGGTATGTCGCTTCGAGCATTCTTAGTTTTGTTTCAGAAACTTCGACGTTAAAATCGTGCATAACTGTTTTAATAAGAATATGGCTACTGAAACGGAAGAACGTCGTCTACTGACGGAAAAAGCAGTTTGTGGTTTATGCGGGAACTTACTCGTGGCAACGTCATACAATTTAAATAAATCTCATTCAAAACGTATATCAATTGGATTGGTGATGAGGAATTGGAATCCCAACAATGGGAAGAAAGTCAGAACAAACGAAGAAAATCAGTTCATGTACCAAGTACTTGCATGCAGAAAGTAACATTTGACGGATTAAAATTGGTGACTCCTTGCATACAACAGAGACTCAATCAACTTACAAAATACTGTGATAATGTTAATAAAATGATGGAATACATAATTGAATATTTTAAAAGGATTATTGAAAAGGACAGTGAGACTGATTTAAAAATGTTATGTAAAAGTGGAAGTTTTGATAAATATTATACACTTTATGAAAATGATGTAAAACTTTACGTAATTGAATGCATGTTTGATATGGATAATAATTTGCTAAACTTAATTTTGTCTGAAATAAGTGCGATAAGTACACCTGCTGTACTTCATAACTTGGAAACACAAATGTTAAAATCTGAATAATTGTAAAAAGAAGCTCATCATACCAAAATAAAAAACGTAATTATAATCTTAATTCTTATTTTATTTTATTTAATGTATTCCCGCTCCTATAAAATATATCATTTCCACCAATCAGATTAGAATTTACCCCCTCTACATTGAGTTACCGTTATTTACTAGTCTCATATAATTCAGATCAAAGAATATTTGCTTTGAGTAATTGTTTAACCGTCATTTATGATAGGTAATACAAATAGTAAAAATTTTAATAATTTTTTTTTTTTTTTTTATGTTATTTAACGTCGCTCTATTTATGCTGCCAGGGCTAATCAGCGACGGAGGTGAACGGTGTGTCTGTAAACAAAGCACATGTAGTTGAAACAGTGGTGCTTGTGTCCATCGGAAGATATCATCGGTCACTGTAATTAGTCTAATAATTACAGTTTCCTGTCCTCCCGATGGAACCACCGCGATCCTCTTTACATCTTCGCGTCCCTAACGTTCCCTATAGTTCAGATGCCCGTGCCTCTCTTGCACTGACAAGTGCACGAAACGCAGGCGCACCCGAACTGGCGTCACATTATAGTGACACGCCGAGCCACTGAGTCGCGGTGTTCGAAAAATGCACATGAAAAAATTTTCAGAGGTACACGTCTGGGATCGAACCCGCGACCCTCGGTGTGAGAGTCGGGAGCCTTACCCATGAGCCACCGCGGCTCCTAATATTGAATATTAAAAATAGTAATTAAAATTAAACAAATAACTTTTGTAACGTGGTCCTCACTTTCGTGGCCCGTAAACCACGCTACTCGGTTTCACTTTATTTAATATATATATATTACCCTTTTAATCCGGTAAAGACCGTATTTATTATTTCACTGGGCGCCAGGTCTTACCAATATGAATAATTTCCCGGTACGACTCCTCAGGACGTGGCTCCAACGCCAATACGGAGGTGGCGAAACCAACGACGAATCCTATCTCCTTCAGAAACGCGTGGCGGTAATTGTCGAGGTACAGGTCGATAAATTAAGAACTCAATAATTTTAATTAGATCAAATCACTAATTATTTCAATCTATTTATTCACTCCAAATTTCGATCACTACGGGTGATCACCGTTACAATATTCTGGACACGAAGTAAATTCAACAAGTTAAGTTCCCGCGAACTAGCCCGATCTTCCGATCACCGATAATTACGTAGTGTTAATTAATTAACTCTATATTCGCGTCTTATAAGCTCCGGTAATAATTAATAAACCGTCTCCCAACCCTTAATACGGACAACTCGAATTCGCGGCAGGTGCTAAAATGGCGGCGCGGCCCGCAGGAGGTCTATACGCGACGCGCAAGAAATCCCCGGCGATACTCGATTTATTAAATTAATCGGTGGCCGTGCAGCCCACTTACCGCAATGAGAAACAATCTTCTTCAGAACTAACCCTACTACTCGAACAATTATTACTTTATAAAAAAATTACTCCTATGGAACTACTCAATCAAAATAACTAGGTGCGCTCGATGAGACTATCCGGCTACGAATGACGATCGGGACTCGTAGCATCCCGCTCGTCCTCGTAGTTCGTTAACGCGCGGCGCTGATTGTCTTCTTCTTCCTTCTTTTCCAACCAATAATATCCTCTTGGTTAATTAGATGATTAACTGTTACCGCCGTCCGCGCCATCTATTCCCGTATCAATCTTCTTTTCCTCAGTGACAGAATGACGAAATAACCCGTATTCCGTTGAGGAACTGACTTGCGCCTCCACCAATGCAACAGGTGTGTCTTCTTTCTCTCTCGTACACGCACGCTGTAGATGGCTACTTCCCGCTCATTCCGTCGTTCCCCTCCTCGGTGCGCCGCCATGTGCCGCGGCGTGCATGTGCGAGAGCAGCGAGCGCCGCCCCCCTCTCTCTGCCGCGCTGACCCTAGTATGCGAGCAGCCGGCCGAGTCGTTGCACGCGAGTCGGGCGTCGTTTGTTTACACGACGGCGAACGGGTTTTTATCTTGTGTTTGTGGAGAGTGCACCAGTTCCTGGGTCGTCATCTTCGTGGCTGCCTTCGTTCTCCATCACCAGGTCGTCGGGAGATGGTACTGGATCTACGTGGGAACATGGTTGGACGTCGGTGGCGGTATGGTTGTATCGTTTCTTCTTTGTTATCGACTCCCTCCTTTCTCCAATACTCCGATTTCCTCAACAAATCAAGTAAAACCCTATTAATTCCTTCCCTTTACGTACTAAAATATCGGTGACGAGAATGGCTCGGGCCAGGATTCGTAGCCGGTGTTTACTCTCTACCTAACCTCTATCCCTATATCCTATACATACTATCCTACACACATACATAACTTCCTTATTATAACTACACTTTATCCCTTTATCAATCCTACTATCCTAACCTTATATATATATATTCTAGATTTATTTATTATTAACCTTTCAGGTATCCAACGCTACCAAGGAGCGGACCCAGGATCCAAAGGTTCACCCAGGACTCATCGCCTCAAGGGGAAATGGACTTACGATGGACAGTACCCAGGACTCATCGCCTCCAAGGACAGGACTCACATGGATAGCAGCGTTGGATCACCCAGGACTCGTCGTCTCAAAAGGTATGATATTGTATAAAAATGTTATTCCATTTATATCTATCTTCTTTACGCTAACCTTATATTTATCTATGTACACTAATAATTCTTTGTCTTATTTCAGGTACGTCCCCTCGACAAGGCTTCCCTCCAATAACAAATTAAAATATAATAATGGTGTGAGGTTTACCTCACAATACCCCCCTCCTAAGTCGGGACACACTCCTGAAAGGAGAGTGGACTGCACTTACTAACGCTTGGCCAAAGCGATACTCGTCACCGAACACGCATAACCCATAACCATAATATCCTCACATACAACATTCCAACAAATTATAATTCATACGTCTGCCCATAAAAAAAAGAAAATATATCATCATAATAAATCTTTATAAACATAAAATAAAATTTAATTAAATGACTAATAAAAAAAAAAAATAAATAATATACTCTTGGTTTACCTTCCAATACTTACTACCAATTATTCTTTTCAATTATCTTCATCTCTGATCTTCCTTCGAAAGAGAAAGATTTTCTACTAATCTAGTTTGATTCTGAATCCATATCCGTTTCTACCATCTACATTTCTACCATTACTACCATCACGTTTGACTGCCTGTCGTTACCCCTTTTCTACTATATATACTTCGACTATTACTGCCATCTCGTTTGACTGCTTATCGACATCCTTTTCTACTATATAATTACTACCATTCTGATCATCATCTGTTACCTGAAAATAAGGTTTTCTACTAATTCATTACCTGAAAATAAGGTTTTCTACTAATTGCTCCATTTTCTCTCTTCCTCCTCTCTTGTACCGAATATTCTTGTTCCTACTATCTTCTTTCTTCCATAGATTCATCTTTTTTTTTTTCTACTAAATCCGCTCGCGTCTGCTGCGTTACTGCGACCTCTGAATCCTTCCTTCGTCCTTAATTTTCCCCACTTCAATTAATTTTTACCCCCGCTCAACGCGAGGTCTCCTCTTCTCCGTGGCCCCTTTACTTCCCTTCCGGGAATAACACCTGGAAGACCGCCTCCCTACTCCCGGAGGGGATGTTGCGGAGGGTCTCCAGAAGCCTCAGGGCCTCTTCCGGAGTCATCGCCGGCTTAGGCGCCGCTTCCGGAGGTGCCGCAGGGGCGGCAATTGACGGACGCCTCAGTGGGACCGTCAACGAGGGGGTGATTCGGGGTCTCCGAAGAGGTGTTGGCTCCGATGGTGTGGGTGGGGTTGGTTCCGGCTTAATGGACGCCTTTGCCGATGCGCACTGTCCCGAGTTTAACCTCCTTAGGTAATCGAGGTGCGCCTTACTACACCTCGGGCAAGTGCGCATCGTTACGTCCCTCCGGCCGCAGTTGTAGCATATCATATGCTTCTTGGGTTTGGGGCAGGATGGGTGGAAATGCCCCTTTTCCCAGCATATGAAGCACGACTTGACCGGAGGGTCGACCTTTGGGTCGATGGGTACCGGTTCCAGCCCTCCGAACCTCACCCCTGTCAATGGTGAAGGGGTGGGGATGGATTTCAGGAGGTTAAGCTTCGGGCCCGAATCCCACCTGGAAGCCTTCCTCGGCCTATGCTCCCCTCGTGTGGGGGATGGAGGTCGAGGTGGCGACTTCCGGGATCCCTCGCTGCTCGTGCTGGGGCGAGATAGGCGAATCCGCTCTCTCTCCTCCTCTATTTCTCTCGCCCAGCGGGCTTCTTCCTCCTTCTTCTTCTTCTCCTCTTCCATTCTCTTCTCCTCTAACATCCTCTGTTTCCGCTCTTCTTCTTCTCTCTTCCTTATTACTGCTAGCCTATGCTCTTCCTTTTCTTTCTCCCGCCTCTTCTCTTCCATCAATTTTCTTTCTTCTTCTTTCCTCCTTATTTCTACTATCCTCCTTTCTTCCTTTTCCTTCTCTTCTAAAAGCCTCTTCTTTTCTCTTCTATACCTTTCTTCCCTCTCCTGATTATCTCGAGCCCGCTTTTCTTCTTCCAATCTTCGTCTTCGTCCTTCTTCTACAATCCTCATCTTCCTACGTTCTTCTTCTGCCTTCTTCAATTTATTTTCTTCTTCGTCTCTTTCCCTTCTACGTCTCTCTCTTTCCTCTCTCTCGATCCTTACCTTCTCCCTTTCTTCCTTCTCCTTCTCTAAGCGGGCGCGTTCCTTTTCCTTCTTCCGCTGCTCCTCACGACGGATACGTTCGTCCTCCGCCTCCTGTCGTCGTCTCTGTTCCACATAGAACGGATCGGCAGGAGGTTCTGGAGGCGATAAGGAGCGTGGAGGGCTCAATCCCCCAAAATAGTCCTCCATCGTGAGGTGTCTACGCGGATTATATTTCCTGGCACGACGACGGGCTGCACGGCTCATAGGTGGGTTTTCCGGAGGTAAGGGAGTGTACATCGGGATCGGCCTTGGTGGGGGGACCGTTGGGTAGCTCCGTGGCAGGCTCGCTGGTTCTGTGTCTGTCGGCCGGGCGGGTAGCCGCCTCACAGGAGCCACGGATGCCCTCGGTGCCTCCCCCTTCGGTGGCCGATCCTCCAGGACGGTGAGCACCCCGTTGGTATGGGGTTTCGCCACGCCGTCTGAGCGAGCTAGCGTGGCATATAACTCCCGTACCGCGTCCTGACTCGCCCTTTCCTCCTCGCTGACCTTGGGTTTTCCCTGAGAGGTGGAGGGTATCTCTACCCTCTCAGGGATCGCCTCACCTACTCCCGGCGCCGTCTCCTCGCTGGATGGTGGCAGCGAGGTGATAACAACCTCTTGGGTAACGCATATCAGGTCACCCTTGAGGTTGCGGAGGCGTTCCGGGTGAGTTGGTGGTGCAGGGGGGAGGTGACGGGGATCCCAGGGGTCTTCCTCCATGGGTTCATCGTCCTGGATGGTGTTTACCTCCCTCCTTTCGGCCCAAACCTCTTGTGCCGTTTTAGGTTCAGTGGGAATTGGAGAACTCGGAGGGGCCTGCGAGTTTCCACCATCGGAGATGGCTTCCGCTCCGGCCGTCACTGCCGCGATCTCCTCTTCCTCTGGTGGCTCGTCGTCGTCCAGTGGGACATCGGCCCAAAGAATTCTTGACGGGATCGGAGGGGCTCGCGGACTTCCGCTGTTTGGGACAGCGTCGTTCCGGGCCTGCACTGCCGTCCCGTCCTCCATCACCACATCTTCGTCCTCACCGTTGAGAGCCGTGACCGGCTCTTCGCCCCCCTCTCCAGGAGGGACGATCCCGGCGGACAACATGTCCTCCCGGAACATGTCGGCCAACTGGTCGGCCCACCCAGCAGAGGGTGTCGACTCGACACGCTCGACCACGGGCTCGTCGGGCACAGTGCCCAACCAACGGGTTAAAAGGACGACCGGATCTTCCATCAGGGGTCCTTGGGAAGCCCTAAAATGCGCCGATGTTGGTGGCATGCTGCCGTTCTTCGCATTACGATCTTGAGACATTTCTGAAACATATAAATCAAACGATTCGAATCTTCAACAAAAAAAAACTTTGTATTATTTACTCTTTATTTTACATTCATCATTGCAACCTGGGAGGAATATATTTCTTCAAATCCGAAACGTGCACCTTCGCATTTTTCCTACCCGAATCTATATCTAAAAGGTATACGGTTGGGGATAGGATTTTTAAAATTGCGAAGGGGCCTTCATATTTCGCTCCTAGTTTTGCCGAAAATTTATTAGCTGCGTTTGAAAGCAGGTGGGTTTTCCTCATTACTAAGTCTCCTATTTTAAATTCCACGTGTCGTTTATTTTTATCGTAAGATCTCTTTTGGATTATGTGAGCTTGGTCGAGGTGTTTTGCAACGAGGTCTCTAAGGGCATCTAATCTCTTAGCTCGATTAATCCAGATCTCCGGGTCTATTTTTAATATGGGTCTCTTTTCCTCTACTTCTCTTCTTAAACTCTTCACGGGATTAGGATGTCGTCCATAGTTTAAAAATGCGGGGGAAACCTTTGTTGAGGCTTGTACCGCCGTATTTATAGCGTGTCGAAATTCGTGTATGTGTTCATCCCATGTGCGGTGGTCGTTTTTCACGAACATCGCGATCATCGTTTTTAATGTGCGATTGCAACGTTCCACGGGATTACCTTGTGGGTGGTATGGCGGGGTGGTGACGTGTTTGATGCCGTATTCGTCGAGTACGGACTTTAGGAATTTATTATCGAACTCTTTTCCGTTGTCCGATAGCAAATATTCCGGTGTTTCCCATCTAAATAGTATTAAGTCTTCCAAGGCTTTCGATACGGATTTTCCGTCGGCTTTCCTTATTGGTTTTACCTCTATCCATTTTGTAAATAGGTCTTGGAAGACTATTAAGTATTTATTTTGGCTTTTACTCGGTGGAAATTCCATAAGGTCCACCGCTACGATACACCAAGGTCTGTCTACCACCCTCGTTCCCATAAGTCCATGTTGACCAGTCTGCGGAATTTTGTATGCTTGACATGTTGCACATTGTTTCACGTATTGATTTACGTCGTGCCACATGCCTTGCCAGTAATAGTCTCGAGCAATGCGATCATAAGTCTTTTCGATACCTGTATGGCCTACCGATGGTAAGTTATGTGCTTCTTTTAAAACTGTTTCTTTATAATTTTCTGGTACTACTAATCTCCAATTTTCTTCTCTATTGGTGATCGGGTCCAGGAGAGGATCGTTGCGGAATTTATATAATAAATTATCTTCGATTTTCCAACTTTGATACCTTTCCGGGAATTGTTCGACTTCTTTTAATCTTCTACTATACCATTCATCTTTAATTTCTTCAAACGCTGCTGCTTCTACTAAATTATTTTTTATTATACTACCATCTTCTTCGTACATTCTAGAAAGAGCGTCCGGAACGTGGTTCAGAGCTCCCCGTCTATGTATGACTTCGAAATCCCATTGCATCATTTCTAGCGCCCATCGCGCTAGTCGTCCTGTTGGATCGCGGAGATTTTTCAGCCAACGCAGTGCACTGTGATCTGTAATGACAGTGAATTTGTATCCTTCTAAGTAAGGTCTTAACTTTTTTATTGCCCATAGGACAGCTAGGCATTCTTTTTCGGTTGTGGAGTAATTCCTTTCTGCTGCCGTTAATACCCTACTTATGTACACGATCGGGTGTTCGCCGTCGTTCAAATCTTGAGTGAGTACTGCGCCGATTGCATAGTTACTCGCGTCGGTTTGGAGACAAAATGGTTTTGAGAAATCTGGTCGTGCTAGGACGGGTGCTTTTATCAACGTCTGTTTTAGAGTTTCGAAAGCTTCTTGTTGCTCTTCTTCCCACTTCCATGCGAGATCTTTCTTTAGTAGTTTCAATAGTGGAATCTTTATTTCTGAGTCCTTATCGAGAAATCGACTATACCAACCTACCATACCAAGGAACATTCGTAATTCTTTGATATTTCTAGGGGCTGGATAGTCTCGTATCGGAGCCGTTTTGTCTGGATCTGGTCTCAAACCATCTTTATCTAATATATAACCCAAATATGTAACACTAGAACAACAAAACTCACATTTTTCTCGGTTCACGGTCAGTCCGTGTCTCACTAATTTCCTTAATACCTCGTCTAACCATCGTATGTGCTCTTCGAACGTCTCCGTTGCTATGATAATGTCGTCCAAATAGCCAAATACGTAAGGTACGTATTCCGGTCCGAATAGAGCATCTATCAGGCGTTGGAACGTCATTGGAGCATTTGTTAGTCCGAAGGGCATTCTGGTGAATTGGAATAGACCTTTGCCTGGAACTGAGAAAGCAGTAAATCGTTTGCTGGATTTATCCAATGGAATTTGGTAAAAAGCCTGTCGCAAATCGATTTTTGAGATGAAACGGGCGTGTCGCATCCTGTCTAAGATTGTGTCCATGTTGGGTACTGGGTATGCATCTCTTATGGTTTGTTTATTTAGGTCTCTGTAGTCTATGCAAAATCTGTAGGTTCCGTCTGATTTCTTGACCATTACAGGAGCACTCGTATAGTCACTTGCTGATTGTTCTACTATCCCTTCGTTCCATAGTCTTTCTACTTCTTCGTGGGCGTTTTGAACCATTGCTGGTGACATTCTACGTAGTTTATGGCGAACTGGTAGTGACCCCGGTATCACGGCTATATGATGTTCTATCATGTCCGTCATTCCTGGAGTTTTCGACGGTGTCGGTAGTATCTTTGATACTAGTTTATCTACTTTATGTCGCTGAGGATTTGTGACTTCAGATATGCCATTACATTCTGCAAAAATTACTGGATCTTCCGCTGTATCTTCACCTCCATACGTTTTGTGCCAAGGGCCTTCGTGAACACGCCACAGACCATGTTTGTGTCTTTCGTCCACATCCCATTTTACGTAGAAGTCTTTCCCTAGCACGATATCGTGTTCGAATATTTGCTGGGCTTTGAGTTCTAACGTATCAACATGTCCGTCTATTTCTAGATTTAACTTCAATGTCCCTAAAGATTTACTTATTCCGCCATGGGCATTTTTGACGTAGGAATTAGAAGGTAACAGCTTATCCTTGAATTTTTCGATTACTTTCGGTCCTGCTACTGAAATCATGGCTCCTGAGTCAAGTAATCCTCTAAACGTATGTCCTGCAATGTTTAATCGAACAAAACCTCTATTTTCCAAACTGGCTTCCGCTACATTTTTTTCTTTTTCCGTTACTTCAATTTCTTCTTTTACTATTTTTTCTTTATTTTTATTAAGGTTAATATCTACCAGGTTTTCGTTCTTATTATTTTTACTACCAAAGCTTTTATCTTTTTCGTCTATTACTTCTGTATTTTTACTTCTACTATTTTCATCCGTGCTTTTTCTACTATTTTTATCATCATTACCTCTAATATTTTCACTACCATTATTTTTATCTTTAATTCTATTCTCGTCTTCGATTTTCCGCCATTCCGTCCAGTCTAACTCAATCTCTCTTTTAGCGTTTTGGGATTTAATGACAGATTGTTTTGAGGTGTCCCGTTTTGTCAATATATCTATAGAGTCTGCAGTATTCTTCAGTAATATACCGGCCTTATCTATAGTATAAAGTTTTTGGGTATCCTCGTTACTATATATCTGTTCATGTAGATCCTCCATTGCTGAGAGTAGTATTGGTTTGGTACTGGAATCGGCTTTTTGTTCTTCCTCAAAAATTTCTACTACTTCTCTACTTGGGGTAAACGATTTCAGGGTGATACTATTATTACACCCGGCAATGTTTCCCCTATTTAATCCTGACATCGAATTTGTAATTATTTTCGTACTAATTTCTTTTGATGCTTTTGGTAGTTTCATTTGCTCTTCCATTGTTTTTCTTAATACTTCGTTCATCCTGTCTGTCCAGTTAACTTTCTCTTTTTTCTGTGGTTTTTGATTTAATTTTTCTTGTAATTCTTCAAAAAATGATTTTTCGTGTTGTTTCTTTTCTTCGTTTACTGCCTGTTGCCGAATTGTTGGGACCCTTGGGGAAGCTGCTGTGAGGTGGTCGGTCCCTGTCGTACCCCAGCATTGGCGTTTCCCCAGTTGTCTCTTAATTGGGCGCAATTTGGACAGTTAGAAAAGGTACAACCTGCCTGTCCACAAACTTGAAATGCGAAGATCTGTTGACTCATACGGTTCGGACACATGTTAGCTCTGTGTCCTGATTGTTTGCAAACGAAACATACGGTTGATGGACATTCCGATGCACGATGACCCACTTGGTTGCAGTGGAAGCAAGCGCCGACGAAAGTGTCTTGAAGCGTATTATTTCCTTGTGTTGCCTGAGTCATTACTCTTGGCCTCGCCCCCAAGTTCTGTGGCGTGGCTACCTGATTGGTATTTCTCCATGTTCCACTTTGGTTATAATTCCTATTTTGATTATCGTTATTCCTATATGCGTTCGTACCACTATTGTTATACCTAGGATTTCTACTATTTGTAAAATTATTACCACTATTAGGATTACCTGTATTATTATAACTGCCGATTCTGGGATTGTTCCCATTATTATAATTACTGCTATTCACGAAATTTTGTCGTGTCCCATTATTGGACCACCTAGTCCAGTTTTGTGGTGGTTGTCCAGCGTTTTGAGTCTGTATAAAATTTGAGGCTTGTTGGGGTGTTGCAACTGCAGCTACCGTTGGGTTTTGTTGTCCAACTGGTAGTTCGATGGTTGCGTGTATTGATGAATCTATCTTCTTTTTGTCCTCTCTTTTTATTTCCTTATTACCGCCTTTTTGTTTCGACGATGACTCCTTTAGAATGGGACACGTTTCGTAATTTACTCCGGTATAATTTTCTTCCAGTGACGACACTTTATTTAATTTAACGTATTCCGGGGCGACCGCTTCCGGGATCTTCGAGTTTTCGGGGGTTGGAGGTGGTTTGAACCTTTTATCTAGTTCTAACAAATCCTCGTATCGTCTCCCATACTTCTCCAGGTCTGTATACGTTTTAATTTTTTTCTCGGACATATAGCGACGATATTCAGGACGTAGATTCCGCCAGGCCACGTCAATTTGCCTTTTCATCGAAGGTGCCGTTTTCAGGTAGGAGAATATATGTTTTATGCATCCAACGTAATTAGTGATGCTCTCGTTCTTTCCTTGGGTTCGCTTCCATGCTTCATCCCATACGTCGCTTTCGGATATTTTCTTTGTGAATTGGGCTTTAAATGCTTTTAAAAAGTCTTCCCATTTTTTATGTTTCAGTTCATCCTGTATGTTACCGTACCATCTATTAGCGCGTTTGGTGAAAATGCATGGGAGGCCTCTAAAGAATTGGCGATCTGACATTAATACATTCTTTCTAAAATTGGATAACCTAGTTAAAAACTCGTTTGGGTTATCTTTTTCTTCTCCTGTAAATGACAGGTTCCATGATTTAAATAATCTTAATATTTTTTCATTCTCGGCTAAATTGAACTTTTTCGATTTATTATGACGGGTCTTCCGGTAATCCCTGTCAGAATCTGTGTCGCTTGTACTGTCTGTGTCGTCTTCACTTCGGCTGTCACTATCGTCTTCACTTTCACTATCACTACTGTCGTCAGATGATTCTTCGCTACTGTCGTCATTTCTTCTGTTTTTCTTTTTATTCTTCCTTTTCTTATTACTTTCTCTGGTTTTTTCATGTTTTTTATTCTTGGTTCCTTTCTTTTGTTTCTTTTTCTTGTGCTTCTCGCTTTCGATTCCTCCTACGTATATAACGTTCTCTTCATTTTCTTTTTCTAGTATTCTACCTGTAGGTGCTGGTTTCCTAGTTGGAGGAACAGGTGTTGTATACGTTCTCTGTTCGGTTACATTTGCATTATCGGGGACTGCGTGATCTACCCTTTGTACCGGTTGTGAACGTTCCTGTTGTGACGGTGTGCTAGTCTTATGGCTCATTTTTGTCATGTCCTCCAATATGTCTAGGAATTGGTGCAGTCTTTTTCCGGCGGATGGGATAGATTCTATTAGTCTATTATTACTTGTAGTCGTTTTTTGTGTTCTATCTTCTCTGTCAGTATAGTCTACGTTAGTGCCGTAGTTTTCCCTATCTTCATTATTATTTCCATTGCTCCTGTTACATTCGAGTTCTCTATTATTTTCCAATTCTAAGTCACCATCTGAGTTGACAGAAGACGCTTCTGCGTTATCTTGTGTGATTATTTCTATTTCTGGGTATAAACTGTGAGTTCTTTCGTGTAACGGTGCGTATGGTGTGGTTTGGGTACTTCTATGTTCTTCTTCCCGTCTATCATTAGTTCTATCTTGAGATATATTCTGTAGGCATGGTTGAGAGGAATCTGGGCTTACTCTTTGTATGTTATGTTGTTCCAAATTATTTTGTCTCAGACTTTCATTTATTAACCGTTGGACTTCATTTGGTATCACCAATCGCTGGTTTGAACTTGATAATAATATCCGTTGTGACGCTGATGTGGATTGTATCATTCCTCTCTGTACTGCTACCATTCTTAGTGTTGCATTCCCCACGATTGTTGAGGCCATCGATACCGTTGGTGTTGTGCAAGTGGTTGTAGAGGTCGCAATGATTTCTTCCATTGTCACTGGAATTATCGTTCGATCCCAGTTTTGGTGTTTCGATGTTCCGCTAGTCGATGGTTCGTTATTTATTGTGTCTGATTTTCCGGCTTCTTTGTCGATATTCTCTTTCCTTTTTTCATCTTCCAATTGTAAGGCTAGCAGTTCCTCTGAACCATCCGATTCGAAGCCTAATGTTGTTACTGGGGCCTCTAGCCCTCGTTCTTCAACTTCTGGATCCCAAGGGACTGTCGCGTCCGTTTGTCTGAGTCCGGCTCGGAATAAGCGACTGACTAACGTTCTTTTCTTTCCTCTAGTTCGTAGACCAAGTGAGTCAAGTAGAACTATTAAATTGTGTGGATCGTTCCTGCCTATTCGCTCGAATGCCTCTAGGGCCTCTGGATCTTTTAATACTTCTCTCAACCATAAATTAACTTTTCTACTATAAGCTGTCATATCTGCTATTTTTACTCTGCTACTACAAGTGTCCTAATTAATTACTTAACAAATAAGGCGTACGTATAATTAAGAGGATTCTTCAAACTCTTATTTGGTTTTGTATATAAGGAAAATCGAAATAAGCGAGGGTGCACGTTATTAGTATTCCAAAACTGTGATTGGGTGATACGACGATGTGATTTATATAACTAATTACAAGTATAGCTTCTTAAATGTAAGGTTTACCACCAATATCTGTAATAAAATTTTTACTACTAGTATTTCTAGAAAGGAGAGCTTTTCTACAGTTTTCTTTTTCAAGGGAGAATTTCTACTAATTTTGTCTCGGGGAGCTTCTTTTTTTCGTTATAATATCGAGGGGAAGTAGTTAACAGTTATATAAATCGGTTCCTCAATTTCAAAAAAAAGAATTAAAAAATATAAAATTATAAAAGAAAAAAAATTAGTTGGAAGTTTTCCAATTTCTTCTGTGACGTTCTTGATGGAAAAAAAAGTTTTTTAAAAAAAATTCAGTACTCTGCAACAGGACAAAAAGAAAAAAAAATTATTATTTAACTTGAAATTAATAAATGAATGAAATATTATTACGTTGTATATTTGTACAAACGAAATTTATTTTATTTAAGTTAATTTTCTACCCGTAGACCACTACTTATTTAGTAAATATGAATATTATATATAAAGCGATAAATTCTTATAATTGATTTCTGGGGAGGGAAACTAATTTTACCACCAAATCTAAAGAAAGTAAAATTTTCTACAAGTTGAAAATAAGAATTATTACCAGCAACACTGAAAACAAAGTATTCCACCAGCTGAAAATAAGGTTTACTAGCAATAATGTTGAAAATAAATTTTTCCACCAGCTGAAAATAAGGTTTACTAGCAATAATGTTAAAAGTAAATTTTTCCACCAGCTGAAAATAAGGTTTACTACCAGTAATGCTGAAAATAAAATTTTCCTCTAGCTGAAAATAAGGTTTACTTCCAATAAATATATGTTTATGCAGTACAAGAAATAATACATATTATATTTATGTATATGAAATATTATGTAATATATCAATATTGGACAAGTATTGGACAGATATTGGAGGTAAACGTAATATATATAAAATAGAAAAAAAAATTAATTTCAAATCACTAACAACTTCAGAAAAATAATTATGGGCAGATTCACAAATAAAATATAAAATTATTAATATACATTCACTCACCACACGGGGGATTTCTTGTAAACGTAACGTAACGAGAATATAAGAAGGAAAACGAAATTGCGTCGCGGTAATTACCCGAACACGTTGGGCGCCATTTTGTAACGTGGTCCTCACTTTCGTGGCCCGTAAACCACGCTACTCGGTTTCACTTTATTTAATAATATATATTACCCTTTTAATCCGGTAAAGACCGTATTTATTATTTCACTGGGCGCCAGGTCTTACCAATATGAATAATTTCCCGGTACGACTCCTCAGGACGTGGCTCCAACGCCAATACGGAGGTGGCGAAACCAACGACGAATCCTATCTCCTTCAGAAACGCGTGGCGGTAATTGTCGAGGTACAGGTCGATAAATTAAGAACTCAATAATTTTAATTAGATCAAATCACTAATTATTTCAATCTATTATTCACTCCAAATTTCGATCACTACGGGTGATCACCGTTACAATATTCTGGACACGAAGTAAATTCAACAAGTTAAGTTCCCGCGAACTAGCCCGATCTTCCGATCACCGATAATTACGTAGTGTTAATTAATTAACTCTATATTCGCGTCTTATAAGCTCCGGTAATAATTAATAAACCGTCTCCCAACCCTTAATACGGACAACTCGAATTCGCGGCAGGTGCTAAAATGGCGGCGCGGCCCGCAGGAGGTCTATACGCGACGCGCAAGAAATCCCCGCGATACTCGATTTATTAAATTAATCGGTGGCCGTGCAGCCCACTTACCGCAATGAGAAACAATCTTCTTCAGAACTAACCCTACTACTCGAACATTATTACTTTATAAAAAAATTACTCCTATGGAACTACTCATCAAAATAACTAGGTGCGCTCGATGAGACTATCCGGCTACGAATGACGATCGGGACTCGTAGCATCCCGCTCGTCCTCGTAGTTCGTTAACGCGCGGCGCTGATTGTCTTCTTCTTCCTTCTTTTCCAACCAATAATATCCTCTTGGTTAATTAGATGATTAACTGTTACCGCCGTCCGCGCCATCTATTCCCGTATCAATCTTCTTTTCCTCAGTGACAGAATGACGAAATAACCCGTATTCCGTTGAGGAACTGACTTGCGCCTCCACCAATGCAACAGGTGTGTCTTCTTTCTCTCTCGTACACGCACGCTGTAGATGGCTACTTCCCGCTCATTCCGTCGTTCCCCTCCTCGGTGCGCCGCCATGTGCCGCGGCGTGCATGTGCGAGAGCAGCGAGCGCCGCCCCCCTCTCTCTGCCGCGCTGACCCTAGTATGCGAGCAGCCGGCCGAGTCGTTGCACGCGAGTCGGGCGTCGTTGTTTACACGACGGCGAACGGGTTTTTATCTTGTGTTTGTGGAGAGTGCACCAGTTCCTGGGTCGTCATCTTCGTGGCTGCCTTCGTTCTCCATCACCAGGTCGTCGGGAGATGGTACTGGATCTACGTGGGAACATGGTTGGACGTCGGTGGCGGTATGGTTGTATCGTTTCTTCTTTGTTATCGACTCCCTCCTTTCTCCATACTCCGATTTCCTCAACAAATCAAGTAAAACCCTATTAATTCCTTCCCTTTACGTACTAAAATATCGGTGACGAGAATGGCTCGGGCCAGGATTCGTAGCCGGTGTTTACTCCTACCTAACCTCTATCCCTATATCCTATACATACTATCCTACACAACATACATAACTTCCTTATTATAACTACACTTTAAATCCCTTATCAATCCTACTATCCTAACCTTATATATATATTCTAGATTTATTTATTATTAACCTTTCAGGTATCCAACGCTACCAAGGAGCGGACCCAGGATCCAAGGTTCACCCAGGACTCATCGCCTCAAGGGGAAATGGACTTACGATGGACAGTACCCAGGACTCATCGCCTCCAAGGAAAGGACTCAC
>JANSJX010000600.1:0-21116 GCA_026168455.1 Theocolax elegans | reverse complement strand
AATCGCAGGTACCAGCCATTATGATTCCTGATACATTTAGTGTTTCATTTATATCTTTTATAAACATTGGTATACCACGAAATAATTGTCGCAAAGGTTCTATTAATGGTTTTAAAAACATGTTAGGATTTGGTTTTTTATCCCCAAACCATAATCCAATTAAAAGAATATTATAAATTTTATAGCGTTGTTTATAACATAATTCTAAAATGATAAGAAAAAAACCCCAAATACTAAATTTTGACGATTTAAATATTTGAATACCGTCAGTATACCAAAGAAATGACAAATTAATTTTTTTTTCAGTAATATTCTGGCTATCTAATGTTTCCTTATAAATTAACCCATCATAAATATCACTGACATCATTACTACATGACAAATTTGGGTTCAAATTTAGTTTTTTATAAAAATCTTTTCTTTGAAATAAAGACTGTAGCTGAGAAATTAAAGGTATTTCAATAAAATAATTATCTTTCTTAGGTGACGTACAATTACAATTATTGTTTTCAATGAAATCGTCATTTTCAGTAGAATTTAGATTGTGTGGATTGTATTCATTGTCAATTAGCGTTGTGCAGTTCGAACAAAAATAATGCTTTTTAATAGGAACTTTAAAGTTAGAGAAATGTTTGGGTTGAAAGATTATGCTGTTTTAGACTAATAATTACCGACCAAACATTGTTTACTCAATTATTATTTAAAAAATGCTTTTTCATTAAAAAATCAAAACGTCAAGCCCTTCCTTATGTTTTCAGTTATCCGTATGAATTTTGTTCAGATTTTTAATGCAATATTTTAGATATAATTTTTGGGTTGAAAGGTGCAGTTCCTGTAATTTAGGTCCGACATCCCGTTAACCAAAAATTGATGAAAAAAATTGATTTTGCATGTTTTGAAACAGGATTCTATCGACACACAGATTTTCATTGAAATAAATTGATATTTTTGTGTAAATGGTTGCACGGGCTATACAACTCACTAAAATGTTAAATTTAGTCATATGATAAATATTAGACAAATACCCAAAATTATTAAATAAAACGCATAACGGCAATTTTTTCTTGTTTCTTAGTTGTGACTGAACCAGTGTTTGAACAGTTGTCTAATAAACATTCAAATTGTCATATCTATTTAAGTAGGATATTTTCTAATCGATTAATTAAATAAAAACTTTATGTTCAATCGAACTTAAAAGTGAAGTTCGAACAAAATTATCCGAGTTCCTTGTTCGAAGAGATTACTATGTAGTACTACACTGTTTCCTTCGGCACTCCATGGTTAAATGTCGCCTATGTTCAGAGAAATCAAAAAGAAACTCACCTCTCCGCTAGCGCTCTGTTGTTTCCGCACTAATCGTCATTATTGTTTAAAGTTTGATTTTATAAAGGGTGGGAAAAATAAACAATCCACAGAAACGGGAGGGTTCGTAATCTCTTCGAACAAGGAACTCGGATAATTTTGTTCGAACTTCACTTTTAAGTTCGATTGAACATAAATTATCCTTCGTTCCTTGTTCTTCAGAGATTACTATGTAGATGTTCAGAGTTAAACTCAATTCTTATTCATGTTTACTATGTACTCAGTTTATTTATACATATAACATTATCTTAACATATAAACATGAAATTATGTATTTCTACTAATTCAATTAATCTTTGTTACAAACAGTTTCCGCAAAATTATGTTCTACATTAACAGGCCGACAAAAGGAAAAAATGTCGATCTTGAGGGTCAATCCAAGTTAAACAAGGAATAAAAAATTTTTTTATTCTCAATTTGAAAAATCGTGCAACGTTTCGTCCACTGGTTTGCGGACCTCTTCAGGCACTGTTTATTAACAAAAAAACAAAAACCAAATATACAACAAAATATATAAATGAACAAAATTTCAACCACACACATATAGATAATAGTTATGATTTCAAATCTAAACTTTCCAAAATTATTTTACCACATGACTATATATTATTATCGCTTGACGTATCTTCTTTGTTTACAAATATATCTATATCAGCTGTGATTGACAGTTTAAATCGACGTTGTAACCACATTATTAGTAAATGTAAAATCCCGTTCGCTGAAATTTGTGAGATAGTTACTTTTCTGTTTGAAAATACTTTTTTTACCTTTAATAATCACACTTATCAACAGATTTTTGGTAGTCCAATGGGTTCCCCTATTTCACCATTATTTGCTGATATGGTGATGGACGATCTTGAAACGTTTTGTCTTAAGGAGCTTAAAGAAACTTATAAATGCATTCCTCTGTTTTATTATAGATATGTGGATGATACCATTATGTGTATCCATAAAAATTATATAAATACTGTTATCAATGTTTTTAATGACTTTGACAAAAATTTACAATTTACGCATGAATTGGAAAATAATAATTCTATTAATTTTTTGGACTTAACTATAATGAAAAAAGAAGAGAAAATTATCACAAATTGGTATAGAAAACTGTCAAACTCAAATCGAGTTATCAACTATTGGTCTAATCATACTTTGAAACAGAAATGCAACATAATTTTTAATTTGACTGATAGAGCGATATTACTATCTCACACTGATTTTCATAAAGATAATCTAAATATTATTAGACACATTTTGACAGAAAATGACTATCCATTAAAATTTGTCAACAAAAATATTAATACTAGGTTACGAAAAATAAATTGTGTTTTAGTACCAAAAGATATTGTAGTCGATAAAAAAATTAGCTACTTTTCACTCCCGTACTTTAAAAATTTCTATGAAAAATGTTCTAACATGTTAAAAAAATTCAACATAGGTACAGTGCCTAATATTAATAAAAAACTTGATAATGTCATAACATTATGTAAAGATACGACAAAAAAGCTTGATTTATGTAACGTTGTTTATAAGTTCAATTGTAATGAGTGTAATTCTTCTTATATAGGACAAACAAAACGTGCATTAAAAGATAGAATTAGAGAACACAAAAACATGTATAATAGTGATTCTGTTGTTAGCTTACATATGCTACAAAATAATCACACATTCAATTTTGACAATGTTTCGGTTTTAGACAAAGAACCCTCATATAAAAAACGTATTATTTCAGAGATGCTGCATATTAATAATTGTAAATATACTATAAATAAGAAGGAAGACACTCAAATGCTCAGTAATATTTATAAAAGGATTTTGTAACAGTTTGTTTTGCTCGGAATATTGATGTATGTCTATTTCTCATAATTAATTATTTGATAATGTTCACATGTATTTATATATAGTCGAGTTGACTGATTTATTATTCACTTAGACGTTACCTTACAATGGAGTAAAATTTGAAACGTATACTTTGTTTTTTCGAAGGTATTTAATTTTATTTTGTGTTGTGAAGTGTGTGGTTGAAATTTTGTTCATTTATATATTTTGTTGTATATTTGGTTTTTGTTTTTTTGTTAATAAACAGTGCCTGAAGAGGTCCGCAAACCAGTGGACGAAACGTTGCACGATTTTTCAAATTGAGAATAAAAAAATTTTTATTCCTTGTTTAACTTGGATTGACCCTCAAAGATCGACATTTTTTCCTTTTTTTAACCTACAATGGAGGGTGTACAAAATTTACCATTAACAGGCCGATTATAAAACTTAAAAAGATATCTTAGAATCTTTTGACCAGCCAGCTGCGTTTTTTATTACATCTAAATTAAGACCTTTCTGAAAAGCTTTAGAAGTTGTAGCATGCCTTATAGAATGAGCTGTGAATTGCTTATTTACACCACATTGTACTAAAACTGTCTTTAACCACCTACTAATGGTTTGCGACGTAGCTGCACCATGTGGTTTTTTATAAGTTAAGAATAAAGCCTTCTTTTGCCCTCTAATTACTTTAGTATACTCAAAATAATATATTATAACAGTTGCTGCACAAATATTAGGTCTTTGATTAAAAATAGGTAAAAATGCACGCGGTTGTGCTGCGCCTGGTCTAGACGTCTTTGTTAAATCAGTTATTACTAATTCTATTCCTGTCTCATTTAAACGAATATCATTTGTTTTTAATAACGCCAAGCATTGAACTCGAAACCCTGTGCTCAGTGCAATCAGCATAGCTAATTTAAGTGTCAATCTTTCCAACGATAAATCTTTTAAAGGTTGCCATTTTTCTAATTCTTTACGAACAATATTAACATCCCACGTATGCGTATATTTAGGCTACGGTGTTCGCAATCTGTAAATCCCTTTAAGTAACCGATTTAATTCCGCGTTATTTGATATTTCATTATTATAAAGAAACGATATCGCAGATCTCATACTATTTACTGTACCATACTGTGCACCGGAATAATACTGTTCTGTTAAAAATTGCATTATTGCTTTAATACTAGGATAATAAATATCTATATCGTTGCTTTGGCAAAATGAATTAAACTTTTTCAACGCAGAATTATATTGTTTGTACGTCCCTTCGGAAATAGATGCCAATATTAACTCTATCGAAGAATCGTTTATATCTCTTTTTCGATACGCCTCCCTGATAAGACTCCTGCAATCAAAGTTAACTGATTGCATAGTGGATGTCTTTTCAACCTGCAAGGAGATAATAATAAATCGTTAGAAGGTTTAAAAAATATAGGTTTATCGATAAGCATTTCATTAAATATCGGATACCAGGGTTGTGTACACCAATCAGGTACCACCAAAATACCTGTTGCCTGGTCATCATGAATTTTTTTCAAAATTTTCGATATTAATGAAAAAGGCGGGAAAGCATACCAAAACTTCTTCGACCAATCTAAAGTAAACGCATTTATAACGTATGCTTCCGGATCTCGCTGCCATGAACAAAAAACTTCGCATTTTTTATTAATACGCGTTGCAAAAAGATCTATTTTTGGGATACCAAATTTATGTACTATCAATTTGAAAGCGTATTCCGATAATTCCCATTCCGTATCTGTGTTAGTTATTCTAGATTCTCTATCAGCTGGATTTTCCTTCGACGCGACGTATTCCGCGAAAATCCATAAGTTGCGTGCTAGACACCATTCCCACATAGACCGAGTAATGTCATTTAAATATGCAAATCTTGATCCTCCCATTTTATTTATATAGGAGATCGCTACAATATTGTCAATTCTTAGAAGAATTTGGCAGTTTTTTAAATTTTTTGCGAACGTTTTCAAGGCTAAAAAAGCTGCGAGCAATTCTAAGTAATTGATGTGAAAACCCCTTTCTTGTTTACTCCATAAACCACCAGTTTTTTCTCGTTTGCAAATTGCACCCCAGCCTGATAAAGAAGCATCCGAAAAAATTTCTTCATCAAATTTCAAACTACGTATGACATTTTCCGATTTCAAAATATTTTTACTCCACCACAATAAATCTTGTAAGGCTAACTCTGTCATGTAAATAACTTTCTCTTTATCAACTGAAACTACTGGTCCCTGTAAACTTTTTAACCTTTCCAGCTCTTTGTAATACAGCCATCCTGCTCTAACAGCCGGGCATGCTGCTACCATTGTACCAATTAAACTTAGCAGCTCATCATATTTACAAACCTTATTTTTAAGAATTTTATCTACATTTTTCTTTAAATTTTGTTTTTTTATGTCCGTTAATGCTACAGTCATATTTACAGAATTAATTATAAAACCCAAATATTTACACGATCTTTTGGTTCAAGCTGAGATTTTTTATAATTAATGATAAACCCTAGCTTACACAAAAGCTGCATAACCAACTTTAAATTTCGTCTACATTCATTTTTTGTACGACCTAAAATAAAAAAATCGTCTAAATAATTAGTTATACGAATACCAATGTTTCTTACATATGCAACAACTGTTTTCATAATTTTAGTGTAAACAAAAGGGCAAGTACACAATCCAAACGGAAGGCAAGTAAACTCAAATAACCTATTCTCATACATAAATCGCAAGTATACGCGAGAACATTTCATTACTGGAATAAGCAAGTACGCATCCTTCAAATCTATACAGCACATAAAATCATTTTTTTCTAAATATTAATTGCGGTTCGCAAATCCTCCATTTTAAAATGGTCTACGTGTACAAATTCGTTAAATTGTTTCAAATTCAAAATAAACCTAAAACTACCATCTGTTTTAGGTACTAAAAAATACGATGATAGAAATTGATTCTTTGAAAAACTTACATTTTTAATTGCACCTATTCTTTCTAGCTTATCAATTTCTAATTGTAAACAGACTTTTTCAGTTTCTGAAAAATCTCTTAATCGCGGTGCGTAATTTTGACGTACTGTAATTCTTAGAGGTATTTCATAGCCCTTAATCACACTCAATATAAACCTATCATCGGTCAACTCATGCCAATTTCTTATAAAATGTTTCAATCGGCCAGCTATTATTACCTCATTTGTTAACGCCTCTGACGTTGCAGTGGTTGAGACTGCGTGTATTCGCGATGATGATTCGGTCTCTTGTTGCTCTTGTAACTCGTTGATCTGGAGGTGAAATAATTCGGCTTGTGGTTCGCTCGGTTCACCTCGCTTTTGCCCAACGAACCTTTCCAGTTTAACGACGTTTTTGATGCCAGAGGCTTCTTCGTTGAAATTGTTAATTTTAAATCTTTACCAACTTTTTCAACCACTTTGATATTATTAATCAACTCCTTCACATTATCTCCGAATAAAAATTCTGTTGGTTCAATTTTATCTAGTGCCTTTTTTACTTTTCGATCAAAAGCAGGTGTTATATATACTTTCCTTGCCACAGTCCATGAATGAAATAAATCCGCATTAAGTTTAACTGCGTCGGATAGACTTTGTAACAAAACATCTCGATCGATGCCCTCATTTTTGTCATTTAAAATCATGTTTAACGAAGATACAGTTAAGGAAAGACTAGCCCCAATCGCTTCCTGATAATTGAAAAAATAACGGTCTCTCCTGAAAGCTTCCTCTTTGAGGTTAAATTGAATTTCTTCGTTCAGTTTTGGGGCACTCATTGAACCACCATTAAATTTCCTCGGAACAAGTTTTAAAATTTCCTCTTTTTCTTCTTTTGGGAGCCCTTCCTTGAGCCAAATTTGTAACCTATCCACAACTTCTTTGATAAAAGAAACCTCTTCTATTTTGCCTTTGTTCGGGTGCTGCCCCAAAAAGAGCGACAATTCGTCGTCGTCTACCGCTTCTTCATCCTCATTTGCAGTGATAATTTTATTTTCAGAATCTTCATTCGAGTTCTTATCCTTTATTACTTCGACATTTTCCTTATCATTTGTCAATTTTCCCGTTTCTCCAGGTTCTGACTCTGAAAGAGAAAATTTTGTTCATGAAGCGATAAGTAGCTTCATATCTCGGTGCTTGTCTCCGAGTTAACTCGAGCTCGACCGGCCATAACCTCTTTAAGAGTATGAATCAGCACTCGTTTGATTTAACATATATATATATATATATATGGGTAGTTCTCTGTGACATCGAAGATGAAAAAAATAAATATTGCTATAACTGTGGGAATATGTTTTAGAGGTATCCAGTAGTTCTCCTGAATTTTTTCAGATTTTTTGTGTGCCATTATTTTAAGTTACAGACAGTCAAAGTTGACATTTTAGCACTTTTTTGCATTATATGCCCATTTTCATGAATTTTTAGCTCCCAGGGGATGCATTTGTCACTAAAAACATAAGTATGACTTTTTTTGTAAAATTTTCCGAACTTTTCATTAAAAATACTTTTAAAGACATAAATGTATGCTGTCACACTCTTGTAAGCCATTTAAACCTTAAATAGTGAAAATCAGCAATTCTGCTCCGGACTCTGGTAACCTAATACTGTCTAAAAGATGTCTTTTTATAGTCAGAAACTGCCTAAAAATTTCCAGAGTAGGTCTAAATCATTAAGATCACTTATGGTCAAAATATCCGGGAAAAGTGCCCGAAATATTAATAGAAATGGAGCATTCTTTGTGACCGTTACCCCCCTGCTGCCCATTTTTGGTTCGACCTAAAAATTTTCAAAAAAATATGAAAATTTGTAAAAAAGCCTCAGCTATTCGATGCCGTGTGGCAAAAATATCTCATTTAATCAGATCATCCTGAAAATCGTGAAATACCAAAAACATTCATGAATAAGGTATGTTAACGATATTTCACTCGTGTTATATGAGCGTTAATTAATGAGTTAAGGCCATTTTTACGCCCAGACATCATAAATATGTCTTGATGGTATAGCTGAGAACAAAACTGAGTCAGTTAGATCAGCGAGGTTAAAGTCAAGGTCGTTTTAAGGTCAAAATCACAAAAATGCATTCAAGTGAAAACAAATATTATCTCTGCACGTTTTTGGGGTCGCTGAGTACGAATCCGATATTAATTTGACTCCAAAGGGTCAGGAACAAGATCACGATCATAAAAACTACTAAAATTACAGAATCCATTATATCCAAACTTTTGTAACGGTTGTAAGTTGAAATAGGTAGTTACAATGCAAATATTGCATTTGAATTTCACTTTTGACATTAGCCGAACCCGGGATGCACCGTCGAGGAGGTTGTCAAAAGGATTTAGCATCCCATGTGTTTTTTTTTGTTTTTTTTTTAAATTTTTTAATTTTTTTTACATTTATTATTTTATAATTTTTTTACATTATTTATTTTTTAATTTTTTGACGGTTTAATGTTTTCTAAATTTATTTTTTAAAACCTTCATATGAAAATATCGATTTCTCACAATGTTGAGAGTACCTCTTAATCAACATTTCGGTTTTATTAATGGGTATAAAACAATGCTTATCCATAATTTGTGGTACTGGTGGAGCGGCAGCAAATCTGCGGTTCAAAAATCTTTTGGTCTTTTCGTGATCTTTATCAGTATAAGACAATACTTGAATAGTCGTAAAGTTTTTTTTGGACCAATCATTAAGTTTTTTAAATGAAATTATGGCTTCACTTGGTTTACACAGAAGACTAGGTCGTGTAGCTTCTCTTTTATACACTGCCCCTATGCCATCTGAGGGTCCCTTACCATGGGCTGTAGCATGAAAGTGCCATTCCGCGGCAACACCAAAATCCTCTTCATGATACATGAGGTTCATCATTTGATATTTATTTTTAAAATGTTGCTTAGCTCCATCACTAAAGTAAATAACCTTGTTCAATTTAGGATTAATTTTTTTCAATTCAGGAATCAGTAACTTCTGTGACATGTATACAGCTGCTGTGTCATGAACTGTACTATTTGATAGAAAAATAAAACTTTTGTGATCAATTGTTGACCCATTTTTAAAATAACATACTATAGGAAAAATGGTACATTGACTATTATTAAAATGAAAACCTTGAGATGCATCCTGTACAATGTACTTTTAATTTTCGGAAAAATCTAATATTAGAAGAAACTTATTTTCTTTCAAGTTTTCTTTTATTTCAAGATAGAATTGAGATTGTTTTTTTGCAATAAAAGAATGAGGTTTTAATTTGATTAACATTTCACAAAATTCATCAACATATTCAGATGAAGGGAGAATTAGCGTTTTAAGAGTTGATCTGTCAGTAGTACCCATGCACTATATTGCACTTTATCAATATTTTTTTTATCTAAGAGTTCATTCAAATATTGTTGAAGCCGATCAATACCTGGGCACTTTGAGCATTCACCAAGAAAACAATGTGCATTAGAATTTTGACACACGATTTGACTTAAGCAATCTTTGTAATCCTGTAAAACAACATCAGAATCCTTAGTAAGATTTTTTAAATCTACAGAGTCAATCATTAATTTGCAGTTCTGATGGATCGTACATACACAAACTGAATGTGTACCGCTCGCTCCAGCAAGTATGCAGTGCTTTGGTCGCAGTTGAGCAAATTTACTAAAACTAACTGGATAATCAGGATGTAGTTTGTTGTACATTTCATAAAGTCCTCTTAAATCTGAAAGAAGAAGTCGTTTTTGAATCAACTTTTTACCGTCATCCGTTTTCACAGAAACTACATCTTTCATACCTGGCATGATTCTGCTATACTCGTCACTGTTGTAAAATTCTACTATCTTTAAGACAGTTTCTTCTGGTAATGTCTTGCCACTCTTGAAAGTTGTATCTGGCAAAACGCCTTTAGATGATTTTAGCTCTTTAGCTTTTTTAGCAAACTGCTTTGAACATTTGAATTCTTTACTAATTTTGTTAAGACTCCAGGCATCTGGTACTATTGTCAAAATCTTTAATCTTAAAGGATCATTAATTTCAAGACTGGAGAACTTTTCTTTTATTCCCATCAACATATCTTTCAACTCTATTTCTCTTTGAGATTTGATGTTGGATTCCATTGTACTAGAGCTAGAAGATAATGTAGATGCAAGAGAAGATCTAGAAACATCCATATCAATAATTTGATCATGACTTGAGTTTTCCGAATTTTCATCTCTTCGAGGGCGTTTCCTGCATGATACACAAATTTTTGCACTATCTGATAAATCTGAAAATATCCTTTTGAAACTATTCGAAATATGCCGAAGATCATGTCCTTTGTGGCCTGGCAAGTTGTAGGGATTGCAACATCTATCACTATGATTATTGGACATGTTTGAGACTGCACGTTTTAAACTACTAAAAATTGTGAAATTTAAGATAGAATTTTCTATCTTAAATGACAAAGTCAACACTAAATACAAGCTTCAATACGCAATATTTTAACTGAAAGTGTTGCTTTACAAAGAGACAGGTAAAAGTAATGAAACTAGTAAAAATAATATATTAAGATTAGTTAATAGTAGCGTTTAAAAACTGCAAAAAAATGACTGTACGAGAATCTATTCAGAGAATGAAGCTGAAAAGCACTATTTGGAAATGCTTTAAAAAATTGTTAAAATTATTAAGAAAAACTATCAAAAAATAATCTTGGAAAAATTGTATTAGTGTTAGTGTGTTTTCTTTCTTTTTCCTTCTATCACCTTCTTTTCAATCTCTTCTTTTATCGGCTGTTTCTTAACTTCTTCTTTTTTTCTTTTTGTTGCACTGATTCTTGTATCTGCTCTTTCTTTTTTTCTACGACTTCTCACTCTTCTCTTTTTTCACTTTTTTTTACTTCTGTAGCCACTTCAGCATATAACTATCCTCCACAATATTCGGAAAGTTAGATAACTTTTAATCAACATTTTATGACATCCTGGGAATCGGAGGGTAAATGTTAGATCTTTTTAACAAGCTCCTCAACAGTGCATCCAGGGTTTGGTCAACGTCAAAGGTAAAATTCAGAGACGATATTTGCATTGCTACTTACCTACTTACTTAATTACCTACTTTAACGTTCAGTCCGCAAAAAGTTGAATAAAATGATTTTATCAATTTTAATAATTTTACTGATGTTGACATTGAAATAACCTTGAACTGAACCTAAAGAAATTACATTACTCTCGGATTCGTACGCAGTGACCCCAAATTCGTATAGTAGGAGTGGTTGTTTCCGCGAAAATATGTTTTTGCGATTTTGACCTTGAAATCACCTTGACCCTTTGGAGTCCAATTAATCTCGGATTCGAACTTAGCGACCTCGAAAACGTATAATAGGAATGGTTGTTTGTTAGAAAATGCTTTTTTTTGCGATTTTGACCTTGAAATAACCTAGCCCTTGACCTTTTGGATTCAAATTAATATCGGATTCGTACTCAGCGACCCCAAAAACGTGCAGAGATAATATTTGTTTTCACTTGAATGCATTTTTGTGATTTTGACCTTAAAACGACCTTGACTTTAACCTCGCTGATCTAACTGACTCAGTTTTTTTCTTAGCTATACCATCAAGACATATTTGTGATGTCTGGGCGTAAAAATGGCCTTAACCTCATTAATTAACGCTCATATAACACGAGTGAAATATCGTTAACATACCTTATTCATGAATGTTTTTGGTATTTCACGATTTTCAGGATGATCTGATTAAATGAGATATTTTTGCCACACGGCATCGAATAGCTGAGGCTTTTTTACAAATTTTCATATTTTTTTGAAAATTTTTAGGTCGAACCAAAAATGGGCAGCAGGGGGGTAACGGTCACAAAGAATGCCCCAAATGTATATTTGTTGCCTTATAACGATGAATCTAGTAGCATGATCATTGCAAAAAAATTTATGCACTTACCTTGGAATGGTAGAAAAGTATCTCCACTTGTTTCAGTATCCATCTAATCCCCTGTAAGCTGCTAAAAATACAAATATTATTATAAAATTATAAAAAATTATTTTTTAAACATTTATAATGCTGGATTTTTAGTTTTACATCCCTTACAAGAATTATAATACTAATCTGAAGGATTACTATAAAAGTATCATCATTATTATTATTATTATTCAGCAATACATTGTTTAGATTTCACAAACTTGTCACTGTCACGTTATCATATTATTCATTATAATTATACATCCGATTTATTTATATATCTTTTGTATTAAATATGTATATTCAGTTATTGTAATAATGATGTTTATATATTTATAGTAATCCTTCAGATTAGTATTATAATTCTTGTAAGGGATGTAAAACTAAAAATTCAGCATTATAAATGTTTAAAAAATAATTTTTTATAATTTGATGCGTTCTCAACAGCGCCAAAAACAGTAATGACGATTAGTGCCAGCGTGCTCAAAAGCGGCATCGCCCCGGCGCGAAATTCAAAAATTCCAAAAATGACGATTAAAAAATGTTTTTTATTAATTTTTTTCTTAATTGGATAATTAGTATAAAATCAAAAGAAATAAAGTTATTGTAAAAAAATGAATTATTTCTAATTATTTATTGCTTAAAAACAGTTTTTTGCGTAGGACTAATTATTAAACTAAAAATAGTTTTTTGCGTACTTCCAACTGAAAGATACATACAATATAATTAGAAAAGCAATAATATTATTATAAGATTATTTTTTAACGGTTATTTACGTCAACAATTAGAAATATTAATTATTATATAATACCATTCAAAAATTTTAGAAGGGTAAGTATAAATTTTTAATCCTAATTTAAGTACCCTTATCAGGTATTATTACTAAAAAGAAAGAAAACCTTTTAAAATACAGTTCCTTTCTATCTGATTAGATTTTTTACATCCATTTGTTGTTAACTTTAACAATTAAAATATAGACTGAAGCAGGCAGATGGGAGCCAGGACTTGGGTTATACGCTTCGCGCGCAGCGGTTCTTAACCCATCCACAGTGTTATTAAAAGTACAAAGTGCCATGTCTCATTAATAATAAAAGAATGATCATTTTTACTATTTATATCATTAACAATTTTTGTTACTTCCCAATAATTAATTCGAATATTATTATTTACATTATACCTGATAAACTTTATATAATTCATAATAGATCGATTCATATTAAGGGGATGCAATACTCAATTAGTTACCTACCGAGCCATATGAGACAATTATATTTAATTAACTAATACATATTTTGAATAAAAGGAAATGATGACATCATTGCCCTGTGTACTTGTATAATCTATTTTTCTGCAAAAAGTCAAACAGATATTTTAATTCGTATTAAAATGGTATTGGAAAGAAATTTTCACATAGCGGATATTAGGTTATAAAATTTCCTTCCAATCATTCTCGTTAATTATTGCGCGTACATACTTTGCGCTTTGCTGAATTGCAGAAGATACCAATACGGGGGCAATGATGTCTTGGTTTTACATTTATTCACGTATTTAATGATTAATTAACAAAATGCGTGTGCCATTACTCGGTCGGTAAAAATTGACTATTACATCCCGTTAATAAATTATTAATTATAACATTCCAATTAGAATTTAAAATATCACATGTACTAGGATGACAATATTAGAAGTTCAAATAGAAATAACGATTTGTTTTTACAATTTTGATATATTGTTTTGTTATATTATTTTTGATATATTGTTTACTTATATATATATATATATATATATATATATATATATATATATATATATATATATATATATATATATATCCCCATTAGCTCATTTCAGCAATTTTTCGTTCATTACACGTTTTAAAACCTTCTTATGTCGATTGATAACTTGTTTTAAGTGGGTATCATACTCAATTACAAATACAAATTTCGCACCAGAAAATAGCAGACGAAAAAACAACTAATTTACTTATAACTATTAATAAAAACAAATTTACGCAAAAACAGGAGTTAGTATTGCCCTCCGTTATTTAATTATCTATCATTTTACAAAGCTTCAATTTACTATAACAACATGTCGCCGCAAAACCTTGAAAAATGCAATATTCTTATAATTTCTTGTATGAAAACTAAAAGTCAACTCTTCAGACATTTTCGAAATTGCAATGAAAACAGCTTCAGCCCGGATTTGAACCGGGACCTAGCTCTTACTCTCGCACTCTATTACTCTAACTTTCGTTTTCTCTCTATCTCTCATTCTCTCTATCTCTCATTCTCTCTATTTCTCACTCCCTCTCTATCTCTCATTCTCTCTATCTCTCATTCTCTCTATCTCTCATTCTTACTCGCTCTGTACCTCTCGTTCTCTGTCTCTATCTCTCAAACTCTCTCTCTCATTCTCTCTCTCATTCTATCTTCCAATCTCTATCTCATTTCATTTCATTCTCTCTCTAATTCTCTCTCTCTCCCTCCCTCTATCTCACATTCTCTCACTCCCTCTCTATCTGTTTTCCTATCTCTTCCTCTCACTGTCTCTCCTCGCTCTGACTTATTCTCTCTGACGCCAAGATGATGTTTGTCGGACGGACGGACGGACGGAGAATGAGAGAATGAGACAGAGCGAGAGAGACAGTGAGAGGAAGAAATAGAGAGAGAGAGACAGTGAGAGGAAGAAATAGAGAGAGAGAGAGGGAGAGAGAGAATGAAAGATAGAGAGAGGGAGAGAGAAAGAGAGAGAATGAAAGATAAAGAGCGGGAGATAATGAGAGTTAGAGAGAGAGAGAATGAAAGATAGAGAGAAAGAAAGAGAGAATAAGACAGACAATGATAGATAGAGAGAAAGAGAAACAATAAGAGAGAGTGAATGAATGATAGAGAGAAAGTGAGAGAATAAGAGAGAGTGTATAAAAGATGGAGAGAAAGAGAGAGAGAATAAGAAAGAGTGAATGGGAGATAGAGAGTGAGAGCGAGAATGAGAGAGAGAGAGTGATAGGGTGCGAGAGTGGGAGCGAGTAATAATGAGGGACTGTGAGAGGGAGAGAGTGAGTATAAGAATGAGGGAGTGTGAGGGAGAGAGAGGGAGAGTGAGGGGTGAGAGAGGGAGAGTTAGGGAGACAGAGAGAGAATGGGTAAGAGATTAAGTGGGAGAGAATAGATAGATAGATAGAAAACTTTATTGGGTTTTAGGGGTAGAAACCCCGTAAACACAAAAATACATACATCGTAAAGTATTACAAAAATAAATTAACAAAGTAAAATTAACAAATAAAATACAACGCAGGAATAAAATAATAATGAAAACGATTGAAAGTAACAAATTGTAAAAATAAAAATAAAGATAAAACGCAAGAATAAAACGCACGCGAGTTTATAATACAATGCCAAGTAATGCATAATAGAATGAGCAGCGTAAGAGGTGGGCGCAGAGAAAAATATAAAGATAAAAGTAAATATAAAAATGAGCACAAGAAAATGTAAAATGAAGGAATAACTTATTGAAAAAATAATACTGATAAAAATATCACAAAAATAATAGACAATTAATAAATAAAAATATCACAGCGCAATTATAACATTAATTTTCCTCATTCGCTTCATTCTGTAACGATAAGTCGCTTACATAGCTAATATCACGCATAAAACTTATATCTAAAGCAGTAAGGTCGCTTAATTGGGGACGGATGAGATTTTCACGGGTCGCTCTTTCCTCCCAAGCTAAGGAATCGAGACGAAGAAAATGAGTAAAAGTAGATGATTTGAATGTGTTGATGTGGGATGGATCGAATGACGTGATAGAGAGTGAGTTTAACTGCTTGGTGGCTGTGATGACAAATGATTTGTGAAGCGATTCAGTACGAGGGGGAAGATAGGTTAACGGTTTCGGAGGATGACGAGATAAGATGCGTAGGTTAGATGAGCTGCTAAGTTTGACGAAGTGATCTGCTTGGTAATGAGGAGAATTATGTGATAAGATGATAAATGATAAAGAGGTAATGAAAAATAATCGTCTCGACTCAACAGATAGCCAGCCCAACTTCAACCTATAGGGCGTAACATGATCGAATCTACGCAAGTTTCCCCAAACAAATCTGACGCAAGCATTTAGGAGCCTCTGGAGCTTCATGTTTCTGGTCTGGTCCAGGTCATTATAGACCGCGCAAGCGTAATCAAAGTGAGGGAATATTAAGGCTTCTACAAGAGATTTTCGGATGCTTCTGGAGAAGGCACGTTTATGAAAGCGTAGCGAACGTAAGATTCCGTGCACCCCCTGAGAAATTGTCAAAACGTGTTTGGACCAGTCTAGAGTGGGCAGTAGCCAGACGCCAAGTGATTTTACTTGATTTTCGTAATGGAGAGACTTATTCAAAAGCATAACTCGCGGGGCAGTGGTTAGATCTATACGCGAGACATATGCCTTACTACCCAGGATCATTACTTTTGTTTTATTAATGTTCAGATCTAAACCATTGAGAGAAGCCCAGGACGCAACCGCATTTGCGTCATGTGTGATTCGCTGGACACCCAATTCAAATTCGTCCGGTGGAAAGGAATAGTAAACCTTGGTGTCAACGGTATAAATCATATGATTACTATACTCAAGAACATCCGGGAGATCATTGATAAAAACTGAAAAAAGTAATGGACCCAAAACACTGCCCTGCGGTATGCCTGAATTTACCCCAAGCCAGTCAGAGCAGACGCCCAACTCATCCACTACCGCTTGCGAGCGACCGACCAAGTAGTGAAAAAACCATCTAAGAACCGTGTTTGAGCAACCCATATTACGTAGCTTAAACAACAACGGGCCGTGCGGTACCGAATCAAACGCTTTGGAGACGTCGAACAGGACCAAAATCCTGATCATACGTGAGTCAATAGCCCTTCTGATGTCGTCGAGAACACCTAAAAGGGCGGTCTGTGTACTGTGGCCCCTGCGAAACCCTGCCTGTCTATCAATTAGTTTGAGATTTGATTCCAAATAATAAGATAACTGCGAGTGTACCAACCTTTCAAGCAATTTAGAGACCTCACAGAGCTTCGCGATGGGCCTGGTATCTGAGCAAGACTCAATCCAACGAGAATGAGATAGATAAAGAGAGAGAATGAGAGATAAAGAGATAGAAAGAGAGAGAGAATCAGATAGATAAAGAGAGGGAATGAGAGATAAGAGAGAGAGAGAGAGAGAGAGAATAAGCTAGAGAGATAGAGAGAGAATGATAGATGGAAGGAGAGATTGAGAGAGGGGAACAGAGAAAGAATGAGTGATAGAGAGAGAAAGAGAGAGAGAGTGAGTGAGAGAGAGGGGGAGAGAGAGAATGAGTGATAGAGAGAGGGGGAGTGAGAGAGAGAATGAGTAACAGAGAGAGGGGAAGAGAGAGAGAATGTGTGATAGAGAGAAAGAGAGAGAATGAAAGTTAGAGAGAAAGAGAAAGAGAAAATAAGAGAGAGAGAATAAGAAAAAGTGAATGGGAGATAGAGAGCGAGAGCGAGAATGAGAGAGATAGTGATAGAGTTAGAGAGTGGGAGCGAGTAAGATAAAGAGAGTGAATGAGAGATAAAGAGATAGAGAGAGAGGGAGAGAGAGAGATAGAGAGAGAGAGAATGAAAAGATAGAGAGAAAGAGGAGAGAGAGAATAGAGAGAAAGAAAGAAAGATTGAGAGAAAGAGAGAGAGAATTAGAGAGCGAGAATGAAAGATAGAGAGAAAGAGAGAGAGAATAAGAGAGAGAGCATAAAAGATAGAGAGAAAGAGAGAGAATAAGAGAGAGTGAATGAAAGATAGAGAGAAAGAGAAAAGAATAAGAAAGAGTGATAGGAGATAGAGAGCGAGTGCGAGAATGAGAGAGAGAGTGTTAGAGTGCGAGAGTGGGAGCGTGTAAGATAAAGAGAGAGAATGAGAGATAAAGAGAGTGAGAGAGCAAGAATAAGATAGAGAGTAAGTGAGATAGAGAGAGAGAATGATAGATGGAAGAGAGATAGAGAGAGAATAATAGATGGAAGGAGAGATAGAGAGAGATAATAGTGAGAGAGAGAGATGAGAGAGAGAGAGAGGAGAGAGAGAGAGAGGAGAGAGAGAGAGAGAGAGAGGGAGAGAGATAGAGAGAGAGAGAATGGAAGATAGAGAAAGAGAGAGGAATTAGAGAGAGAGAATGAAAGATAGAGAGATAGAAAGACAGAATAAGAGAGAGAGAGAGATAAATAAAGAGAGAGAATGAGAGATAAAAGAGAGTGAGAGAGCAAGGATAAGATAGAGAGTAAGTGAGATAAAGAGAGAGATGATAGATGGAAGGAGAGATAGAGAGAGAATATAGATGGAAGGAGAGATAGAGAGAGAATAATAGATGGAGAGAGAGAGAAGAGAGAGAGAGAGAGGGTGAGAGAGAGGAGAGAGAGAGATAGAGAGAGAGAGAATGGAGAGATAGAGAGAAGAGAGAGAGAATACAAGAGAGAGAATGAAAGATAGAGAAAAGAGATGGAGAGATAGAGAGAGAGAGTGAGAATGAAAGATAGAGAGAAAGAGATGGAGAGATAGAGAGAGAGTGAGAATGAAAGATAGAGAGAAAGAGAGAGAGAAAAGAGAGAGAGCATGAGATAAATAAAGAGAGAGAATGAGAGATAAAGAGAGTGAGAGAGCAAGGATAAGATAGAGAGTAAGTGAGATAAAGAGAGAGCGATAGATGGAAGGAGAGATAGAGAGAGAATATAGAGGAAGGAGAGATAGAGAGAGAATATAGATGGAGAGAGAGAGAAGAGAGAGGGAGAGAGAGGGTGAGAGAGAGGGAGAGAGTAGAGAGAGAGATAGAATGGAAGATAGAGAGAAAGGAGAGAGAATACAAGAGAGAGAATGAAAGATAGAGAGAAAGAGATGGAGAGATAGAGGAGAGAGTGAGAATGAAAGATAGAGAGAAAGGATGGAGAGATAGAGAGAGAGTGAGAATGAAAGATAGAGAGAAAGAGAGAGAGAATAAGAGAGAGAGCATGAGATAAATAAAGAGAGAGAATGAGAGATAAAGAGAGGAGAGAGCAAGAATAAGATAGAGAGTAAGTGAGATAAAGAGAGAGAATGATAGATGGAAGGAGAGATAGAGAGAGAATCATAGATGGTGAGAGAGAGAGAGAGGAGAGAGAGAGAGAGAGAGAGGGAGGAGAGAGGGGAGAGAGAGAGAGGGAGAGAGATGTAAGATAGAGAGAAAGAGAGAAAGAGAGAGAGAATAAGAGAGAGAGAATGAAATATAGAGAGAAAGAGAAAGAGAATAAGAGAGAGAGAGAATGAAAGAGAAAGAGAAAGGGAATAAGAGAGAGATAATGAAAGAAGAGAGACAGAGAGAGAATGAAAGATAGAGAAAGAGAGAGAATAAAAGAAGAGAATGTAAGATCGAGAGAAAGGGAGAGAATAAGAGAGAGAGAATGAAATATAGAGAGAAGGAAAGAGAATAAGAGAGTGAGAATGAAAGAGAAAGAGAAAGAGAAAAGAGAATAAGAGAGTGAGAATGAAAGAGAAAGAGAAAGAGAAAGAGAATAAGAGAGAGATAATGAAAGATAGAGAGAGAGAGAGAGAGGAGAGAAAAAGAGAGAGAATTAAAGATAGAGAGAAAGAGACAGAGGATAAAGAGAGAGAATGAAAGATAGTAGAGAAAGAGATGAGAGAATAAAAGTGAGAGAATGTAAGATAGAGAGAAAGAGAGGAGAGATAGAGAGAGAGAGAGAGAGAATGAAAGATAGAGAGAAAGAGGAGAGAATAAGAGAGAGAGAATATCTCTCTCTCTCTATCTGTCTCCCTATCTCTTCCTCTCACTGTCTCTCTCACGCCAAGATAATGTTTGTCTGACGGACGGACGGACGGACGGACGGACATTATAATTTATCGGTTTTTTTTTGTATATCAGTTAGTAATTATAATAATAATTTTTTTTGTCAGTAATATGATTCATAAACTTATGTTACACATATTTATCATAAAATATATATGTTTAAGTATTTTTCGCAAGAATAGGGGAGTTTTTACAAAATCGCTCAAAAAGATAACTTTAATATAATGTAGATATCATGAATTGTCACTGGGTAAAGAATGCAATTGTTTTTGTAATTATTTTAGAACTATATAATTCTTAGGTCTTCAACCAAAAATTTGTATTATAATTATATGTAATAATTTATACACGTATATAAACGGTTATAAAATTTGAAAAATGTAATACATTAAATAGTAATACAAGTACTAAATTTATTTCTTGTTATTGTACATTTTTTCAATAATAATATTAAAAATGGCATTTCGTTTATTTAAAATAATGTCTTCATTAAACAAATGTGTCAAGTTCATTTGTTCATAAAAGGTCCGAATTCGATTCTGTAAAAATGTAAAATATGTAATTAAATGACTTAAAATATTTCTATTTTGTATGCAATTCTTTTTATAATATAACTTACTAAAAGAAACGTTTCTACATATTGCAGCATATAAATACCACAATCACTTCCATTCTTTTGAAGCGGAACATGTGGATATGTAAATTTTACATTTATGCTTGTAAAATATTTTGTAGTCCAGTTCTTTTTTCATATTCTATGTTTAAGTAGTCTAAAATATTTTTTCGGTGTTTCTATAATTAGTTATCCCAAGAGAATCAAAAAATTAGAATACGTGACCTTAAATATGTGTAAGTTAAATTAACAATTGAGGTAACAAAATAATTTAATTTTTATTAAACTTATATACACACTTTTCTGGAGTTTCATTCGTAAGGCAGACAATGGCCACATACCAATGAGCACTGAAAATTGAGATGTATAACTATAAAAATTATATTTACATAGTAAATAGTTTATTCACGAAATTAATTCACTTACTTTTCATTAACGGGAATCACTATATAATCTTTTTCAAAAATGTTGGTGTTTTTTGTCCATCTGTGGACCAGAAAATGTCTTTCGTAGGCGGACACTCTTTGACGCTTAAACAATTGGAATAAAAAAATGTATTGAATATAT